>BCKZ01000003.1:1053060-1112607 GCA_001600815.1 Alloascoidea hylecoeti
ACTTTTCTACACTACTTATCAACCCACTTTTGTCAACTCAACCTCCAAAAATTCAGGTACATCAGGAGAGATCTGTTTGTTCATTTCGTTGTTCATTCTATCTTGAATTTTTTTTTTTTTTTGCTGTAAAGCTGTAAATATCCCATCAAGTCTAAACGTGTATCTTAGAGCCAACAAAATGAACTTTCTATAAATCAAATTTAATAGTCTAGCTTAAATAGTCATTCTTTTTATAAAATAATGTATGGGAAAAAAGAGCTGTTTACCAGATTCAAGCATATAATAACAATGTTTGTCTTAAATTCTTTTTATTCTCTAGATATTATGGATTAGTATAATTTATAATGAAATGATAAGGTATACATGGTATAAAAGAAAAAACAATCAATCAATCAAATCAAATTTATAAGACGCATAGCTATTAGAATATTAATGGTACTTAAAAAAGAAAAGAAAAATGTTTATGTGATTGACTTCAAATAGAAGTGAATTGACTTATTAAAGGTTATAAGAGAACTTATGCTTGTATCATTATACCGAATGGCTTCTTAGCGCCAGATATACCTTAGACTATAGGAGAAACTTACATTATAATCATAGCTGGACACCTTCTAGCGTTAATATTAATTATATATTGTATCTTTATACACTGAATGTTCGAATATCTCCTAAATGGAACAAGCATTTTTTAAAAGTCAAACAATATCTTTGAATCACAAATCCTAAACCGAATGCACATGTAGAAGGGTTTTATCAACATTGAATACCTGTTTGCCAAAGTCCAATATTCAACCCAATTCCTAAAGGAAAAATTGATTTAGATTTTAAACCCTTATGACCAAATCAACTTTGGTACTATTAAACAACCTTGACTTCTTGCTAGCTAATTTGATTTATGAATCGGATTTAGCAAATTGTAAATCAACTATGTGGAAATCGAAGAGCATGATCTTAATAAAATTTGAGGAGTTAATAAAAGTTTAGGATTTGCTTCTTTTAACCCATAAATATAGTTAATCGCTTCTGTAGTAAATGAAGATAATATAAAAGAATCAAAAGATGACAATTACAATCAAAAAAAGATATTTTAAAAAAAAATAATCACGGTTCCATAGAAAATATGATGTGGAGATCTGTTTCTTGATGGTTTAGTTTGTTGGAATCAATGCTTAGCCATGAGTTATTGCTAAAATATATACTGCTTCAAGAAGGTTTAAATATCGAGTATTCTTTACTGGTGTAGTTAAGGGTTCATCTGCATGCTCAACCTCCATCAAATACAAATGATGTTGTAAATTAACTTGCCAAAAACAAACAGAAATTATATGCTTAAATCCGATGGCGGAAGAAACAAATATATTTGGTAATATTTTATGGAAATCGCATAATAAACTAATTATTCACCTAATTTAGAATCTCATATCATATATTAATCTTTGGGATTAACTCATACTTTAGTTCTTAAAGTTCTTATTCTACAAAACCGAATGATGTTTGTATTATCAATAGCCAATCGGTAAAATTTTCAATAGATTAGTATCGAATAGGAAATAACTTTGTCATTTTCTTAAAGCCATAGCTATTATCAGAGCCCTTTGAGTCTATATATTGGCACTTATTTTTGGTTATCATAAGGCTGTTAAATATTAATTATATATTTGGCCTCAAATTTTAAATGAGTGAGAAATATATATTATTATAAATAGGTTAGGAATTATGAAAATATTTTTGTGGTTTATGGATTTAGACTATATACTGTAACCTGGATATAATTCTTGAAAATTTTATAATGATCTAAAAGTATTAGCGATTATTTCACAGATTCCGATCAGAAAAATAACTACCAGTGCTACATCTGGATCCAGAAGTTAAATATGTCGAGTTGGTAATATTTAATTAGATTTTTCCATCTTAGTACTCACTTTGTGTAGATTATCATTTTATATGGCCTATCTCAATGAAATTTTTTGATCTACAAAATATGTATGGTGACGCATAACAGATCCTTATATAGTTCCAAACACATTCCAATAAGATCAACTATAACAAAAATATGTTGCCTTTGATATTCTAAAAACTATAATTAAATGATATATATATCCAACATAATATTTGAAAGGAGATTATTAAATAGCTATGACATTTGGAATCATAAGTATTAAATTGTTGGTTGTTGGGATCTAGGGAAATGTATATGCAAGTAAATACTACTTCCAGCGGAATGCATATCAACATATGCATAACAAGCAGATTCTTGGGAAAAATTGGGTAAAATGATTTTTCCACCGTATCATAGTCCTGAACTTGGGTAAAAAAAATACTATCGTGAAGTTGTGAGTAGCTAGATATAGCTAGTTTGTGAGATGCTTATAATTTTAGTGATTTATTAACATATATCCCTCTAAATAAACCAGAGATATCTTAATTGCAAATACCCTTGCAAAACGATGAGCTACTAGACTTCGATGTCATCACAATAACATATATAGAGATCATTATCATAAGGTGAAAAAGCTAAAAAGTTTTCAAAAAGTTTTCAGAATCAAAAATTTAGTGAAATAAAATAACATACCAAAAGATGGAAAAAGTAGTCGAATAAGCGCTGACAGTTAACCTTGGATTGAACTTTTGTCATAAATGACCATAGCCATCATCCGATTACAATCTTACTTTGTTGGGAAATAATTGCTTTTCAGAATATTGAAGTGGATAGCTGACGTAATTGATCTTATTAAATCTTGATAATTATAGAGAATAAATAATTATAATGACAGTAATCTGCCCCATATTTTTCGAAAATAGATTAGATAATAGAGATATTTAGATATCGGTTACATTTGATAAATATTTTGTTTTTATTAGTTCTATTAAGATTAGACTTATCAGCTAGACTATATATTATTTTATGAAAAGACTAAAAATAGTGGAATGTCCATCATTTTTAATATTTGATTGAAATAAAATACTATACTGTACAGCCAGCTATATATAAGATACGGTAAAGCTTAACTGGATAATTATAACCTTAAAAAACCAAATACTCTTACGCCTTCTCATAAATTATAAGTATAAATAATTAGTTGGTGATAGGTGAAGATAGAACTTATCAATATTCAAGGGAAAAAATAATACATGACAGTAATACAGTGGTTCAATATGGAGAGAAAAGAATCAAAAAGATCACACGACATTTCCCAGCAGATAAAAGATGGAGGCCGTTGATAACCATTCTTATGCATATGATAAGGAAGTATTTGCCACAAACGTTAGTTTAGATAACTATTTGATACACTTTGCACAGCTTCCACCCGAGGTTGCAATTACCATCTGGACATGAATATTAAATGTATTAAATGTATTAAATGAACAGATTTCCGCTGCTTCGATATTGATTCGTGGGAGCCGCACACGTGGGAGCCAGCGTCGGGCAGTTACCCGGCACTCCCACCAAACGGTGACATATGAAAAACCAACAAATATATAAAGACAATGAATGGCCTCCACAATTCCAACTTCTGCCTGTCCCTCGCCCATCCTCCACACGTGACACTGCTAACATTGACACCAAAATGGCTCCCCCCAAGTCCCCAGTAATCTACGCCCAGTCACGGGCCTCTTCTGGCTCGCGATCCCACTCGCGATCCCGGTCCGTGTACCCCCACTCCCGCAATTCCTCCCAGCTGGCGCTCTTTCCCACATCTCCCCAATTAGGTCCACAGGGGGCCTCTTCTCGTAATTCCTCCCGTCCCCCTCTCATATCTCGAAAATCTGGCAATAAAATCAAACGCAAAACCTCCTCCCATGCTCTGACTCCCGATGATGAGATTCCTTCCTGCTCCATAATAATAGACAATAGACTTCCGCAGGATTATTTCCAACAAGATGTTTTAGAGGCAATCCTCACTCTTAGAATCCCTAAATGGAAATCCGTTGATATGTCCCAGGCTCCAGAGTTAACCATCGATAGAATCAGTGGTGCTCTCACTAACGCCGTTTATTCGGTTTCTCCTCCACAATATGGTGGTTATGGATACAAAAAACCACCTAAATTACTTTTAAGAGTATATGGTTCGCAGGCTGAACAATTAATTAATAGAGATGAAGAATTGGATATTCTTTCAAGATTAGCAAAACAAAAAATTGGTCCAAGATTATTAGGTATATTTGCAAATGGTAGATTTGAACAATTTCTTGAAGCAACCACTTTAACAAAAGATGATTTGAGAAATCCAAAAATTTCAATTCAAATTGCAAGAAGAATGAGAGAATTACATGATGGTATAGAATTAACTGATTTTGAAAGATCAAATGGTGCAGCTGTTTTAAAAAATATTAAAAATTGGATTCCATTAGTTGAAGAAATTTTACCAACTTTATCAAATTTAAATCAAAATAATTTAATTTGTTGTAATGATTTTAAACAATTAAAATTAATGATTTTTGAATATGAAAATTTTTTAATTAATAAATTTGGTGGTTTAGATCAAATTAAAACTGATTTAAGATTTTGTCATAATGATACACAATATGGTAATTTAATGAAAATTCGTCCTCCATCTGGTTCACCATTAATAGCTGCAAAACATTCTCATCGTCAATTAGTTGTAATTGATTTTGAATATAGTGGTGCAAATATGCCTGGTTATGATATTGCAAATCATTTTAATGAATGGATGAGTGATTATCATTCAGAAGAAAATCAACATGATATTCATATTGATAAATTCCCAACAATTGACGAACAAATTAGTTGGATTAAAGGTTATGTTTTAGAAGGTACAAATGTAAGAGATTTAAAGGAATTTGAAAATTTTTCATTAGATTCTCCAGCACCAATATCATCAAATCAAGATAATTATAAATTTGCAAGTGATAATTTAACTGAAATTAAAAAAGAAATTAAACGTATTTATTTGGAAACTTTATTTTGGAGACCAATTAATCATATACAATGGTGTTTATGGGGCATTATTCAAGCAATTGATAATCATAAAATTGATGATGTTATGGATACTGATAGATATATTGTTAGTACTGATGCAAATGGTGATTTAAATGAATCATCATCATCTGAAATTAAAAATAAAAATGAAAAAAGTAATATTAATTTAACAACATTAAATAATGGAAATATAAATGATCTTTCAACAAAATTACATGATTTATCATTAACTCAAACAAATTCTCTTGATGATGAAATTGAAATTGAAGAAGAATCAATTTCTGATTTTGATTATATAAATTATTCAAAACAAAAATGTCAATTATTTTGGTCTGATTTAATTAATTTAGGTTTTAAAAATGCTAAAGAATTTTATAATGGTGATATTAAAAAATTACCAACTGATTTGGATTTAAAACTATAAATCCATAGCTATAACTAGGATCTAAAATTAACAAATTATGAAGAAAAAAAATTATCTAGGAGGATTGCATTTGCATTTCTGTTCAACATTTATTTAACCATGGTCAAAGTTTTTCAATTGATTATTGCATTTTAAATTTTGCATTATCATTTTAAACGGAAAAAATATTTCTTTGCTGACTTTTAAAATTTTAAATTTAAATTTAAAATATTCATATTTATAACTAAAGTATAATAATTCATATTAAACATTCAAAATTCTTTAAATTTTTATTTAGTATTGTGATATAACTAACTGTAAAACGTTACAAAATATTTATGTTTATATTAGTACTAAATTAAATTATATAGCGCTGTTTTATAAAACTAAATAATAATAAAACAAAAACAATAGGCCAGAAAGTGTACTGAATATTTGGCTACTTATTTAACTAAATATTGATCACGTGCACAGTTCTGAACTCACTTTCGATCCAAATTAGTTAACCTCTTCGGTTTAATTTATTTACCTTCCTAAATGTCAATCTCTGCTTCAAATAGAACGCATTATTCTTTACCTAATTAGGCTAATTTTTTTTTTTGGCTCTCTTGTTTACTGCCTTCAGCTTTAAAAAATTTATCTCAAGAGCACGAGGAAATGTTTTGCCATTCAACCCAGAGTTGGATCACAGAATACCTTGATTTCGTATTCATTCTTTGATCCTCGACCAACAGAACATTCCACCTTCACATTAGACACGCAGACTACATTATTTTTGTTTCCAGTTTGTTTAACTAACGATGGGAGTACCATTCCGGATATTATCTTTGCAATTGAAAGACGTCCGATTTCAAATCTCCTGTGGTACAAAAAACAAACTGGATACGAAAATAATGTAGTCTGCGTATCTAATGTGGGGCTCGAAGGTTCTCTTTGCCGAGGACCCAAGCAATGAACCGGAAATCAAGGTACGTATTCTGTGACTGAATCCAACTCTGGGACTAAATATGTTCGTAGTGTTAAATGAATAGAGGCTTGTGTTCATGCATAAGCCCAGTCAATCTCCAGATGATAAAGGGAAATGTAAGTTAGATCTTGTGTTTAATTAATTAACAATCAACAGAATTGAACAAAACACATTGTTTAATATTAATATTAAATGAAAAATTATATGATAAGTTTAAGACATAAATACAAGCTCATACATAATTACTGAATAACAATTAATTGTGACCCATCAATTACAACAACAATAACAACAAATAGAAACATCATAACAACACAAAAATATAAAAAAAGTAAAAGGATTATAAAACTTCAGAGTCAGTCAGCTCTAGATTGATATTAAATTTAAACCTTCCCAATATCATTAGCAAGAATTTCTGCTGTCTTTTTCAACATTACACTTAACAATGTCACTAGTTTAAGAGCATCACAAGCAGGTTTTTCTGCCAACTCTTTATAGAAAAAGTTATCTAGTTTATACATCTTAGGAAGTCTTGTAAACTCCTTGACATAATAATCACGTTTATTATAATCAAAATCAGGAGCAGTGAAAACTGAAGTAGTTAATTCAAGACAAGAAGCAATTAAATCTTGATTTGATGAGTGTTCATAAACTTCTTGAATTCTTTTTTCATGAAATATTGCATTTTGAAACCTTAATATTTCACCTTGTTCTGTATCAGATGGAGTAATTAACCAACGAACAGCTTTTAAAAATGTATTTTCTTCAACTTTTGGATCTCTTAAAACATAAGCACATAAATAAGTAGCAACTCTACTTTGATCTGATGCTTTTGTAAAAAAATCAATTAAAATTTTTGGTAATAAGAAATTATTTCCAAGATCAACAAATTTAATTGATTCACTTTCAATACATGATAAGAATTTTTTACATTCCTTATAAGAACGGGAATAAACGTATAAGAAACATGCATAAACAATTGGATTAAGTTGGGCTGTTGGTGTAAGAGCTTTACGACCTCTATTAGCAATGAGAACTTTATCATTTTTAAGTCTGTATTTTAAAAGCATTTCAAGAATTTCACAAGTATGAAAACGTGTTGCAGGGAAATATAATCCTCTTGAAAGACAGACCATCATATAATTATCAAACATTTCTGGAGTATAACGTATACCAATAGTTTCATCATATTCCTTGATTGATGATCCAATTTCAAGTCGTGCGTTAGTAAGAACACCAATTAAATCACCATCAAATGTACTTCCTTCTTGAATTCTCTTCAAACAGCTAATCATTAAATCAATACATGAATGATAAAAGTCCACTGTTGGGAATTGACTGCAGGAAAGACCTTCCCAAAATAGTGAAGTCAAATACTTTGAGGTTGGAGATATTTTTAGAACAACTTTTGACATGCAATAAACAATACAATTATTTAGATCGAGTGCTCGTGCATCATTATTCTTTGCAAGTTCTGTTGCCAATATTAATAATCTGAATATTTTAGGCATCAAATGATCTGCAATTTTATCCTCAACTAAATCAGCTAAAACAATGAAACCTCTTGCTCTCATTACTGATTGATTCCTAAAAGCGGCATCAGATATATATTCAAACCATCTTCGTTTCCATTCAACACGTTTAGTTCCATTCTTGCTATCATCAATTATAGTGAAAATTTCTAATAATCCTTTAGCAAATTGTGATATACTTGTTATACTTTTGGTTGTGTGAACTTCTAATTCATTATCTGTTCCAGAACTGACACCAAATAATAAATTACCTCGACTACTTGTAAACCTTTCAAGAACAATATT
The DNA here is from genome assembly GCA_001600815.1 of Alloascoidea hylecoeti. Taxonomy (NCBI): domain Eukaryota; kingdom Fungi; phylum Ascomycota; class Alloascoideomycetes; order Alloascoideales; family Alloascoideaceae; genus Alloascoidea; species Alloascoidea hylecoeti. The sequence goes on from BCKZ01000003.1 coordinate 1,061,190, forward strand.
TAAACGATTCTTTTCCTCAACAGAAAGAGTGGGCAACCTTGTAAAATTATGGAAAGAATTGATAATGAGTTTTTGTACAAAATATTTCAGTTCATATGGTCCACTATTAATAAAGCATGATCCAATATAACAAATATCTGCAAGGAATTTAGTACTTAAATCCAAAGAATCAAAAACCAAAGCATTACAAGCTTTAACAATAACAATAACTTCATTCCAACTCACTGTAGAATATACAACTTCTTCAGCTTCATTATCGGTATCAAGGGGGACATTTGTGAGATTTCGAGCTTTATAAAGAACTCGTTTGAAAATCTCATCAGGGAAGTCTACTAAAAGTAATGCAAGAGTATCTTCACAATCTTCACCTGCAGCTTGTTTATCAATAGCAGCAGCAATAATTTCATCAACTAAAATTGGAATTAATTCTTGTTGTTGGAATAAAGGTTTCCAAATACTTAAACTTATAGTAGAGATATGTTTAATCGATTGTTGAGTGATTTTAATAAATTCTCGAATAAGGAATTTTGTTCTTCTTGGACCTCTTTTTTCATTATCACAAAGAATTTCTTTATAAATATGATGAATCCAAGGTGATATAACACATACTGCAGATGCAATATTTTTACAATCAATACTTTGAAATCCTTCCAAAAATGCTTTAACACAATCATATGTCCATTTAGGGAATTTTTCAGATAATTTTTGAGATAAAGTTGAAAATAATTGAGTATCATTTTTTGGACAATATATTCCATCTCTTGCATGTCCAATATCTTCATCATAACCATACATTCTAGCCAAAGTTGCCATCAAGTTAAATGAGCAGTTTCTAATATCGTCATCACTATCTTGCAACCCATATATACCAATGCTGGTCAGCATACTTGTGACATCACGTAAAGATTTCACAGCACTATCAGATAAAGATGCAGAAGAAGAATGTTCACTAAATCTAGTGATCATAGCATTAATATCCCTAACAATTTCATCCCTCCTAGGACTTGAAAATGTTTGAGAATGACGGCCATCAAGATTGAACACAAATGCATTATTACCAAGTTTATTTGAAGCCAGTACTGTCTTAATATCAGTGGCATGGTAACTATCATAAAGTCTCACGTAGACAGTTCTACCACCACAATCAAGCCCAACTGAATCAACTCTGCAAACTTGTATATATTCCTCACCAACTTTTATTTCAACTTCAACATATTCTTTTGTTAAATTATCAAACAGATAAACATCATTATATTCACTTCTTCCATCTTTAAGTAAAGCGCGTGTTTTCCTTGACATACCATATGGTTTAATTGGAAGCTCTTCATAATAAGTACAGATAAAATGATAAGGTATCATAAATGGATTGAATATAGGTGAGCTACTAAACAATTTCAACATATTATGAATCAAAGATAAAAATACCGTTGAACAATTAACATAATAAATACCAACACAATTTTCTGAAGCTGATGGAGGTGTCAAAGCAATAAGTTTTTCAAAAATACTTCCATCAATGAAATTTTTTTCATCATACCCTGTACAATCAATAAAGAAAGAATACTTACCATCCCAAACTTTACTTAATACTTGGAAAATTCTATAAGTAACCATATCTGGATCTGTAACAGTTGTATTATCAAACATTCCTAATGTCATGACAATGAATGGTAAACCATCATCTGATACCCCCTCCTTGATCATTTGTTTTTCTAAAATGGGGCCAAAATCTTTAGCTGCATTTTTCGTCATAAATTCATATAGAAGCATACCATGTTTAGTTGTCGCAGCAGAAATTTGTTCTGGTACTTGATAACCATTATTATGTATAGGCTGGCCAATTGCTTCTACTAACTCATATAGTCTTGAAATTGCGAGAGAATCCGGGCCGCTGGTGATAGAAAGAGAAAGAGATGGTAGTGAGTCTACATCACTGTCTCGACGGGAACTGTTGGAAGGCCCATCATTTAAAAGGCTTGCTGCAGCCTCAGAATTAATTCCATCTGAATGATTATACAAAAATTCATGAATATTACACATGTCTTGTTTGTCGATATCAATGATTCCATGAGCATCTACATCAATCAAATTTGAAATATCAAACATTGAGTCCTCATTTTCATCAGATGCAGCAGCATTATTCAAAAATCTAGTAATCTGTTCATTAACTTGATTTAATTCGCCCATTCTCTCGTATAGCAAAGGTACTTTCAGAGAATAAAGTGAACCATTTGCCATGTTTTGAATAACCTTGGCTACTAAAAGCAACGACCTACGAACATCTCTTCTTAGGTGTTGTTTTATTAAATCGTTATTTTCAGGTGCCACAATTGCAGGGCAAAAAAATCTTAAAAATAAAAAGGATCCAACAGAGGTTGCAGACGCTTCTGGGAAACTTTGAATTGCAATCGTTCGAATTGTATAACAAATTTCCTTGAATGATTGTGGCATCTTATTAAGTGATTCTATAAATGCTCTTGAAAATGAATGAATGCACTTCATGAACTTTTCAATATTTTCAGTTGCAGCGTTACCTTCAAGCTTGTCTGCATTCAACTCAAATGTATGACTAGCAGGATCATCAATAAATTCTTGGATAACAGGTGATAATGTTGACACAAGATATTCTGCTCCGTATTGTTTTGCATAAATTGAAAGCATTCTAGTTGCAACACTATTTCGTCTTAAAAGGTCTACTGCTGTTGTTGTTCGTTGAATCTCTTTTGTTACTGCAGCTTTAATCAGAGCTAAGCCTAATCCACCACTCATATATAGATTCAAAAGGGATTTTGCCAGATCATCAACTTCTCCAGCAGGACATAAATCACACATCATAACAGCAATTGATAGATTTGACCTTAAATATTTCATAAGAGTCTGCATCTTGTCACCTTGGTTCTTATCCAACTCACTACTTACACCTTGCTGAATAATAGTTGAAAGCACACGGATTATTGCACCTCTTACTTTGGGTGACTTATGATATCCAACAGGCAAACCAAATTTTAGCCCAACATCTGAGTTCATTGTTAGAATATTAGACAATATTTCAATGACGTATCTACAAACAGCAGAATCACGGGGTGATAATGGTTTTAGAGACCTTTCAGATGATGGTATAGAACCAGCAATGGATGATCCAACCGTCTTCGAAAGAAAACTACTGGAACTGTTTATGTTTGAGTATCCTAATTTAGAATATTTTTCAAGTGCTCGAATACCCACTGAAAAAAAGTTTGCACAAACAGTTGATTTGGCCTGAAGGTAATCTTCTTCGGAATTCGTTTGCGACACATAAATTACTTTACCTTTAATCATACTAGAGGTAGCTTTAGCAGATTCCAATACCAAATCAGAATATACATGATCCATTTCGGATAATTTCCGGTCAGATGTAAATAAAGTACTTGAACTAGTATCATTTTCATCTCTGAAAGCTGCTTGTTCAAACCATTTAAACATTTGTCCACCAGCTGCATAATAAACCTTACCAGGGAATTTAAGTTCAAATAATGGTTCATTCATCGCTAAATCACCAGCTAGTTTAACACATCTTATTTTGATTTTTAAAACTTCAATACTATCATCCATGTCATCAACATAAGCCATTATATTAAGCAGACTTATTGGGACGATTAATTCAAGATTTATCTTATTTTTGACACACCTTTCAATAACACCTTTTATAAGCGATATAAACAAATCTGAGATTTTAAAGATCTGATCTTTTTTCTTTGACTCAATTGCTTTGTTTATTAACTCGCCCAAACTGACAAATATTGAATGAATTGTAAATCTACTGAACTCTAAAGAAAGTGCTTCTCTTGCAGCATCACAAATAAGAATATTTGGTGATTCCAAAAGACCAACAACATTTTGAACCAATTCATCGATAAGAGGAGCAATGTTTGAAACTCTAACATTCGTCTCTATATCTGTTGCCAAAATACATTCAGATAAACTAGCTGCCATTCCAAGGTAATTTCTTCTTTCGGTAACAAAACTTGTTTTAAATTGAGGGTCATCCCACCCATTCATAAATCTACTGTGAAGTATTTCCCAAGCATTCATAATACCATCTGTAGCTATGGAAAATTGGCTTACTATTTTACGTGTCCTTCTTTGTAGAGCTACTTGACCAGTAATAAGATGGGAACTCGGTTGAAATTCTTTGTATTGAGCTCTGTTGTATAAAAAGGGACTGGACAATAAGTTATCTGTTAGGTTACCAAGTTCCAAACTATCTTCAAGGGCCGCAGTTATTGCAGCAGCTGTCAACTTATATATTTCAATATCAGGTGAACAGAGTGTGATTAATAATGCCGTTTCAACATTATTATACATTTTATTTCTTATACTATCTGGTTCAAATTTATTGATCACGCCTCCACACGCTTTCTTTAGATGAAATCTTTTAGCAAGCATGGCACGTCCTTCGAGAAGATCACGCATTAATTTAAGAAATCTTTCAATACGAGAATCACTCATATCAACCTCTATGATTTTTTCTGCAATCGCATTAAGCGCATAACAAGTGGCAAGATAGATAGCTACTACAGGATGATTACCGCTTGAATCTACTGCTTTATCAAGTGCCGACAAATTTTTGTTATCAAGAAATGATAAAATATAATTCGTTGTGGATGCTGACAAATCTGCATCATAATCAATTAAACAAGGTATAACAGGTTCCATCGCAGCGCCCATTATTGTATAATATTCACCCTCTGCAAAACCAGAAAAATATGAAAAGGGGCTTGGAATAAAACATTGATAAATATTCGAAAGAATTGGGATACTAACAACCTCTGAATTGGTTGTCGATAATGATCTTCTAGAAGAGCTTCCAATAGCTCTAGATTTTAAAAGTAGTCTGGATTGCTTAGTTATAACTCCTCTTAAAATAACAGCAAAACTGTTGATCAATTTCAAATAAAGGTCGAATTTTGAGTCAACTGCCCCCAAAGCTCTTAACCCTGTTGTCATATAACAGGTTATTGTAGGGTTTATATCTGATCTGTTAAATTGACGATTAAAATCTGTGATTGTATATTGGATGTCTAAAATGGAGTATGCAATAAAGTATTCGCAATATATGTGTATAAGAGGAACAGAAATTTCTTTGCTAAATGTATTGTAAAATGTTACAGTTAACTCATCGCGGAATTGCATCGCAAAATGAATAATTGGACTTTGTGGATCGAAGTCCATAATCACAGAAGCGGCACAAGTAATTAAACTTAAAGAATCAAGTGGACCATCAGCAATATGTTTAGTATGAGAATTTGAATGAAGATAACTGATAAATTTTAGTTTTTTAGCCATAGAACTTGCTGAAAATCTTTTAAGGCCTGAACTTAAAAAAGTTTTGAATGCGCTTGGAAAAAGGCATATCAAAATAGCTAAAAATCTCTTGCTACCTTCAGTATAAGTTGAATTTTCAGTAGAAGCATAAATATAGTCAAATAAGCCAGATGACTCTAATTGAAGTGGTGATCCTTCTTTGCTAGAATCAACAATCTCCTTTGGGCGAGCAATAACCCAGTAATGTAAACTTAAGGAGAAAAAATATAATAGTAATGACTGTTGAAGTGAACTTCTTAGATTGGAAAAACATTGCCATAAATCCCTGAGTATGATTGAGATCACACTTTGATCAAGATATATAATAGAAAGTATATCAATATCGGGAATAATTTCGTTATCATCTGCATTTGATGTTTTAATTGCTTCTAATTTTGATTTGACATATGGATATACAACGGACCAATTAGAAGCAGATAAATATCTGAAAACCATAGTACAATACTCATCAATTTCATCGATATGGCTTTTATATGGATGCATACTAATGTTGTTTATGTTTTGGACACTACCATTCGATTGAACAGTAATTGCATCTGAGATTGATGCCTCTGAACGAAGGTTATTAAGCTGCTCCATTAAAGTTTGAGCAATAGAATTGTCTACACCTGAAGGTAGAACAGTGTGATATTTCAGAAAAGGTCTGACAAATCCACTTTCACCGTAAGTAACAGGAACTCTACCTTTTCTAACTGGAGATGGCTCACATGCATCCCAGTGAACCTCGGCACAGGTAGCTAGAAGCTTTGTGACGACAATTAATGATCTTAAGGAGTAAACATTTCTCTTCGATGTCGGTTCATTCCGATCACGCTTTAAAATATTACAGTTAGATAATGAAATATAATGATTCTGTGTAAAACAGCAAACATACCTTTGAAATCTGATCAATTAAAAGAGTGAAACTATAGAATATTTCCGATATTAATGAGGTTTGGGATAATGCCAATAATGTTTTTTTGCTGGTGAGATAAAGTTTATCTTGTTCTGCGTTTTCTACAGTATTTCCAGTTTCAAAAGGTAACTAATTAGACAATTATAGGTGTTAGCTAGCTTACATTATCGTAGATCAATCAATTGTTCTACTAAATATAAATACATACCACTTTAATCAATCTCGACACAATTGTTGGAAGCAAATTTTTCGCTCCAATTGTCTTTGAATCCATTTTTAGAGATAAATTTTACAATGATACCAGAGCGTTATAGGGAGTTTAAAGGTGAAAACCAGTCTATATATATAAATTACTAACTTGAAAAGGGTATTTTTTTTACCTAGCTAGTACATAGCACAACAGGTAATGCTGAAACTAAATCAAACGTTAGCTAATTTTTAATTTAATTTTTTAATATTAAGATAACAGTCGTTTATTAAATAAAAATGATACATCTTTTACTCAAGGATCCATGATTCCATATATGAAAAATAAATACGTAGTGTACGTCGTATATCTACTAAAAATACAGATAACAGCAGTTGCAGCACTGCTACTACTGCTAGCCAAGTACTATTGTTAATATTACTACAGTAGCTGTAAGATATAATAAGATAATATACCATGGTGTCTAGTCATCAATATTGTTCGAAGGTGATCATGGATTTAATGATAACAATGATTATGTTGTTTTTTTGGAAATGTTTCAATCATATTTGGTACAATTTCAAAATGTACAATCATGAATCATGGAGTTCAATACATACTATTTTATATATAATTATAATAATATAAACGTTTTTCAGGATGGTAATTAATCAATGCCTTACAAATACAAGGTTCTATATGGGATCAAAAAATGTTTCAACATGTTGACCTTTCTCGCTTCTAAAAACGAGGGTGCATAACGGTCATACATATAATATGCAGGTGTATATCTATTTCCATTGGATATTAATACATGATATTTCTAGTTAATATGAAAATTGAAGGGTACTTCTTTTGTTTTTGCAGCAGCCGTATTATAAACCATGATTATAAACCAAAAAGAAAGGTAGGAAAAAATGAGAAGCAGAGTAGGTAACTTACTTCTAAGCCTTATTAATTAATTGCCTACAATGATTTGCATACATCTGCCACAACATTACAACATTATATTGTTATATTAACTAATTATATATACTTACATGTTATAATTGACGCTAGATATTGCATTCTACTCTTCGGCAACCGTATGCGGACATTCACGCGCTTGGTATATCGGTAATTTGAACTTTCGCATGAAATAAGGCGTCACCATATCTCCACTAGTACTTACATAATATATATAATATTCCAATATATTGCGACTGTGGAACCATATAAGCTTTACTAAGTTATTCTCATCATAAATTCATAATGTTTATATGTAAGTTATATATTTAACTTGTGTGATATTAATAAAATTGTTTGATATTATGCAGATGCACTACCATCCAATTGGTTTTATAAAATCATGATCTAGGCTACTATGTGGATAGATTTTTGTTCATTATATCCATCTAAATTAAAATGTCTCTCAAATCTATAATTAGTTCTATTCGATGTAGATCTGCTAGCAAGAGCATGATATAAATGTCTATCGATATCTGATGGCTGTCATGGTAAGAAAATAAAATAAAGATCTAGATTGTAGTTGTAATCAGGCACATATATTTTAATTTGAAAGTGGCGCCAAGCTTAAGAAAGTGTTGTACAACTTCATAAATATGTCAATATATTAATATTATAATCATACACATTTTGAAGTATGTAAATATTAGATGTATGCATATAAGATTGAAGATGGTAGAAGAATTATTGAGAACTATGATAAAATTGATATCGATGTTATGGTAAGGATAAATTATAACGCTAATTAATCTATGGATAGAGTTATGGTATATATCTAACCTGATACCTAGAATGTTTCAGTATTGATCATATTCATATATGGTTCGGTCCAAATTGACATCAAATCAGGACAGATTTAATATTTATACACGAATATATATATATTTATCATTCCAAATACACAAGGCTTTATATAATTACATTACAATGGTAAGCTCTTGTATTCCTATAGGTTATAGAGCAGTTACGTTTATCAATATATCATCTTCCTCAATCCATAATACCATATACCCAGCCATAGGGACTAGATACATATTGCTGCAAAGCAATTCTTGTTATAACCAAAGCTATATCTAGATCATATAAATATTGAATACAATTGCACAAGCTCAAACCTTCTATCAATCTTTGACTATATGCACGATTGACTTATATCATATAAGTTGTTATATATTTATATAAAATGCTATTACCGAAAAATAGCATGATTATTACAGTATAAAATACTATCAATATATCATATATATATATTTGTAAATATTTTTCTATTAATATCATTAACTGAACGTTGAACAAACAAAGAAAAATAAATATATTCTCCCTATTGCTAAAAATATTTAAATTAAAAGATCTAAAGCTGGCTTTGGAAAATCTAAAATATTAATTGATTGTAAACTTCAAATTTACTTTCATAATTAATATCTGGGGTTAATTTACGGCTCATTATTACATAATTTTATATATTTATGATTATAGCTATGGTAGTATACCTTGCATATTTTGTCATATTAATGCTATAAGATCCTCCAAAAAGGATAGTATTTTCTGGTACGCGTATCAGATTTGTGTTACTTTGACACTGGCTATAACTATTGTTTCCTATTCCACATTTCAAGATATATGCGTATGTGTTTTTCAAAATATAATATAAAGTTTACCCTTTATATTGTTGTGACAATATATTCATAAATGGTAAATGAATTACGCAGTAAGTAATATGTACTATGATATTAATCTTTAAATTAAACTATTTCATTGTTCTTAGCTAAAGCTATTCTCATATTTCAAATTTCGTTATCGTTATCGTTATTGCTATAGAATCTCATTTACTGCGGTCTGTGTTAATTTGCAATGTGGTGTTCATGTCTACAATATTCCATATTCATACATTGCAATTATCTTTGTTTAAGATTGATCAACATTTATTACTATATTACAATTGGCCAAGATATCCTTTGTAGAATGTAGTGCGTAATATTACAAATTCACAATATTAATCAAATAGATATAAACAGCTTCTTTAGTTAAATTTCTAAACTTTTCTGATAAGATTGAAATTAAAATATGCATATAATCAAGGCCTTAGAACTTTGCAATTGATACAGATGCTATCAATTGCAAAACGTTTTATAATACTTATATAATTATACGGCCTTAGGTATATGTCCCATGCAAACTTCTTTTCTCGATTTCATAAATGCTTCCGGACTGATAAATAATATTAATGTTGTATAATGCATATGGATTTAAATCCATATTTGATCAGATATATGTTACTAATTACACGCTCTATAATACATATTATTATAAAGAGTCAATACCCTCACAATGACCGTTAGAATATGAAATTATAAGTGGCCACATACGTTAACAATATTTGCAGCTAAAAAATGTGAGATTCTAGGTACTTTCCATTGCATTATCAATTGCAAGTTTAGGCTCATCATATACATGTAGCATATACGAAGTCACATTATATATGTTCTCTGCAACTGCTTAATTAGGATGTTATTTTAAAACTGTTTACATCTGCTAGCTCAAGAGTCAAAACAATATAAGATCTTATTGTAATTATAATTGTTGAAGTACCAGTATATCGGCATATGTTACATTATTGCCTATATAAAGGTTAGCTATTAGCTATATAAAACTTATAGCTACCGGTATACGTGCCGGCGGTAATACATATATAATTAATATTGTTCGCTGCGAAAAAATTAATTCAAGTAAAGGATGATAAACACAAAAGGCCGTAAATCCTGTGGAAGTTAATTAAGGATCCATGGAGAACTATTCAATGTATTCATGGTAATTTTGACCCATATAATGTAAGTTTAAAATCATATATTCATATTTATATTTATAGAGGCCCAAATTTTGAGGCTTTATAAAATGCTTTAAACCCCCTAATCTTCTTATAACAACATGGTTAATTATTATGGTATACATATATAAATTTAAATAACCCTATTATGTAATTTTTAAGATGAAGTTTTTCTTCTGTTAAATGAAATTATAAGTTATATCTGTGTGCATGCAATTTCAATTATAATAAATAAATTTTAAAGAAAACAGAAATTTTCACACCTAAAATGGATTAATGTTTAATGTAAAGTTTTGTTAAACGGTTGATTATTAAAAAAGGGTTTCACAATTAATACTTGATAAATTTCCAAAATGAGATAAATATGGTATGAAAATCAATTGATGTATGTTTCAATTGCTCAAATTCTAAGGAAATTATTTTTGATTTAATAGCACTTGGGTTATAAGTTCAATTGCAAATAATAGATCTGCTTAGTTATAAATATTAAGAGCATTTTAAGAGAGTTCAAAAGTGCTATTTTTTTCAATGAAGGTGTATGTTATTCGTATGCGTAGATGCTTGAACATTGAGTTATAAATTGATATGCATACTGATTATAACACACCTATATAGCGCTATAAGTCTGGGAGAAAGTGAATAAGTTGGGAAGAAACAAAAATATATAACCTTATAGTTTGTGAAGTCAAGAAATATCGCTCGCTTTTAGCCATCAAGTTATAAGACTTTAAAGCTTTCAGTCTCAAATGTCAGAATCTGTGGTTGCTAAGAATTCGCAATATGCCTGAGTTTATATACGCTACGCGAAGTTCATTATTAATTATAAAGTATCTCAATAACTGCAGAAAATCCATTACATTCGATTGTAATAACTTTTCATTTGTAGTCTTATAATTATACTGATAATTTCCAAACCAACGACTTGGCCTTTGAAACATTCTGCATAGGATTGAAAAACTCAATCCCGAAATTTTTCATTCATAAATCACTATAACTGGTTATTTATATCATTGTATAAGTGGAGTGTATATGAACCGTGAAGAATGGAAAACATTAACTGCAGTAAACATCATATACATTATATTAGACGTATATAATCATGAATCATGATTAAAAGTGATATTTTTAAAAAGCTCTAGAATTAGATCTATGGAATTCAATTACGATTATATAATTAAATTGAAGGCTATAGCGATGCATGTCTATACGTTTCTAGATCCATTTTACCTCTTCTGTACCACTATTGACGACTAATTCAGGGCAGTAAAAAAAAATACTCACGTATAAATATTTAAGATGTCTGTAGGGAATTGCTAATATATATATATAAGAATTGCCATTGCACAACATACTCTGCTAGATTCAAGCATACTAGGTAATAGGTAGATGAACTATTTACAATTATTATCAGGCAATTGAAAATACGTGATAATTCAAATTCGTTCAATTAATATTCACTTTTCCAACAGGTGAAGTTTTGTTTTTTGTGAACCAGTTAATCAGGATACTATTATCATTGTATTAAAAATAGAAATAAAATGTTAACGCTTTGAAATTGTATGTTTGAAACGCCTTAAGCTTCTATCTCCATTGTTTCATGATCCTTTTATAGCTATAGTTGTAAGTAAATAAAGCTTATTTTTTTTTTATGATTAGAATTCGAAGCGTAAAAGGTCTATAGCTCAACTATCACAATTACTGTAAGCTTATAAAAATATAAACATCAACTCGAACGATTAAAGAAGTAATTCAATTATGAATTTTATAACATGTCATGCGCATATATATGCAGAAATGCAAAATGAAATCGTGATGTATGACTAAAAACTATTCGTACACTTTTATGATACAATTCGCCCCGTAATTAATTCACAAGCGCACATTAGTATGAAATCAAAGCAAGGTAAATCCAAATAATCAATCAATCAATCTACGTCACATAAATATTCGACATGGATACTCATTAGGTCAACCTTCTTTTGCATGTTATTTGAATTCCAAGAAGATTTTTTTAAGCATGACGGTATAATCAACAGTTATATGGAAGTATGAGGTTACGATTTCATTTTGTATTTCTGTACAGTGATTGGTAAATTTGCGACTTATAACAATTGCCCCTTTTATTCTTAATTTTTTTTGTAGCAGTTAAATTTCGGAAGAGAACTCTTCAATTATATTGACAATACAGCCGGGTCAAGACCACTGACGCTTTTATCTTGGGTGCAACGTTAAAAAAAACACCTGAAGAAGTTGGAACCCTTCTAAAAAAGCGTGAATATGGAATATTCTCTGGATTTGAAAGGTTTTAAATGCTGAGAACCAATGAAACAAAATGATATGGCTTAATATAAAGATAAACTGGTTTGGTTTAACGAATGTCGTTACAGGATACGGCTCCGCGAAAACATGTATCGGAAAGTCAAGCCAAACCTTTAAACCAAAGACATATAACTTATACATGTATATCTATAACACAAGGAAGTCTGAGTCTCCAAGACTTAAGATAGACTGAGATTTAGAAAAGTGGCCGCACTATATTGTAAAGAATTATTGGAGATTCCTAGTTAATGATGCTCCATGTTTCGTAGACTGGTAGACGTTCATGAAATTAAGTGCGCTAACACTAAAAAACTTAAGATGTCAATTTACATAGACTAGTATGATATCTAGAATTTCTGGAACATTATAAACTAATTTAAGAACATTTTCTAGATCTTAAGGCCTCGTAGAGTACCCACTACACAGTAACTGGTTATAACCTTCGCATTTTTATATGAAGTGGTGACCTGAAAATACAGCTCAAGTTTTCTTGATCATGACCCGATTGTACGTAGTGGACCTAGTGGTATAAGAATCAACTATGTACCATGGTATCATCATGACGATTATGCACTCTAGAAACAATTTTAATTGCAAGAGGAGATCTGAAAATAAGTGCAATGGAACTAGAGACTTAAACCTTGTTTAGATCCAGATTATACGTTTAAACAGATCCTCTGTTCTCTTCGGCTGGTAAATAAACATGTACACCGTCTTTAAACGTCTGGCTTGGCGGCGTTCATGAATTTCTGGTTCTAGGTTTATTTGCTGATCTCCTGGGGACCTACTGACTTAGGCTATAAAGCGCTCGAATTAATTGGAGGTAGACTACTGGATTTTGCTCTAAATATCCGTTAAAAAACAGAACAAATGATCGGAATATACCTACAGGTATACTTTTTGTTTCTTCTGTAGAATAATTAATATTATAAGCATGAGAATGAGTGTACGTGGAAATAACTAAAAACAATTCAATAAATTAATTGGTTGATGGGACGCAGAAACAATAATTTATCATTCATGTACAACATGTCAATGTAATAAGTTTATCCAAATTGATATACATTTTATCTACAGATTCAGAACCGTCTACTCAACTTAATATACATTTCTAAGGTACGCTTCTTTAAATTTAATTATATGAGGACCATTTTGATTTATCTTTTAATTTTCCGGAGATTAATCTTTAGATATTAAACGATAACGATCAATCGACTTAATCAATAATTTGTTATTGTCTTACTTTTCTCTCTTCAGGCACGCATTGATCATGAGCTGAATGAAGGATACTTATAAGTAGGCGATTTATTCATTTGGCTATAATCAATTCGTCTTTGAATTCATTGACGCTATATTCCGAAGGAGACTTGTAAGAGTTGTGAACTGTTGAAGCGTTTGTGGTCTATACTCTGTAACCAATAGCTTTTTAACTGGGTGATTATTTAATCTGCTTGGGATCTGAGCTCCTCGGAACAGATTAGAGTTAACTTTGTCTATATTCGTACGCGTATGGTCTGAGATCATATTTGAAATATTTGTGAGTATAAATGTACCAGTACTCGACTTCATAAGTTATCGATGTCCCAAAATGTAGGTACAGCCGTTTCTCAATTAAAGTTGCTAAGCTTTTTTGGATACTAGAGATTGGGATATTTAGTTTTTTTTTGGCTGTCACTCTAATTGTCATGGAGTCGCAATCAGATTATCAATGATATCTTTATCCACGATCGGATCCCAGAATTTTGAAAAGACATAAGCATTATGGATTGAGGTCCGATAAAAAAGGCGGATACTTCAGTATCTCTATCTCATTGTTACAAACCAATTCTTTTCTTCTGTTATTAGGATTTCCCAATACTCTATACAGCGAAGAACGACTTCCCTCCCTAATTTCAGCTAATACCATAAGTCTCATAGACCTTTACTTCCTTATATTATATATATTTTAAAGTTCAAAGGTCAGGTCTGACTGCTGGTTGGAAATCATAGTTTTCTAGATTCGGATCCTGTAACGGCAGAAGATTCAGCAATAGATATAACACCATCACAAATATCATTAAGCCACTCTAATCTATCTTTATATCATATCATTTTATTTTTGTTAGTTCTTCTCATTCAGAAAAGGTCTTTTACATGCTGAAAATATTACATATTCACGTTTTTACAGAAGAGTTATTAGATGGTTTTTGATATTCTAATATTGAACTATGAAGCCAGCGCCTCAAATGTATTCACGGAGGGAGCTTTCATAACCATCAAAATTTGATTTAATACCCCTTTAAAAAATGTTTTAGGTTCTTTTGTTCGATATGAAGTGTTGTGCCAGAAGAGTCGCTGGTGTATTTCTTTACAGTGGACTGTACAGTTGAAGGGAACATATATCTTTAATTTACCATCCAATAATGAATATATTGCTCGATGTCTAGCAGATTTTTCCTTTAAAAAATTTCCTAACAATATAAATTGTAAAATGTGATTCAGTTTTATTGGTTAATCGATCTTCTTATTCCAGCATGATGTACATAGAGATGATGAATCATTTGCAATTGTAAGTACTGAGGCTTTAAAAGTATCAATAAGTCTTTTACAGATGGTATCTTCGATAGGTATTTATTGATGCTCAAAAGTAAGTTCTATTTAAATAAGATGCCCGATAAAAATTTGTATCGATCTGAAGGTACTAATTATTTTATTTTTATCTAATTAGTAGTAAACGATTTGATGCTATTGATAATTATAGTCTTTGATAAATCTGTAAAGTAAACTACATGTTGAATATGTAGTTACAAACATTCAATTTATGAAGTTTGTAGTTTGTAGTTTGTAGTTTAAATATTATTTATACTAAAAAACCATTTATTTATATTTCTTTAATAAATATAGAGTGTCAGACGTTCATGACATTAAGAACGCTAATGTTAAATACCAAATATAAGATGCCACATCATTTTACAAAGATTAGTAGAACATCTTGAATTTACAGAACATTATTTCATATGGACTATAAATGAATTTGTTAAATTTTAAAAAAATTAGTCGTTTTAACTATTAAAATTAAACATTTTTGTGTTTTGTATGGAGTATACATAGTATGAATGTTAGTTTACTCAAGACAATAATTAATAAAAGTGTTAAAACATTTTGTAACTGGTTATAACCTTGCCATTTTTATGTGAAGTGATGACCCAAAAGTTAATCCCCGGTTTAATTAACTTGATTCGACTATAGATAGATTATACTATTCCAAATAACTTAAAGAATTAGAACGTTTTTAAATATCTTCTATGCATTATTTTGATTTTTTCAGATATAAATACAATATTTTAATAATATTTTTATATGAACTATCAAATTTTCTAATTAAGTGTATTCTACCTCTCAAAGTTAATACGTTAATAATTTTGAACCATTTTTCTTTATTAAACTATTTAAAATTAATTTTAATTCATAATTTATAATTTATTGTAATAAACTTTTAGTTTTTTTTTTTTTGGATCATCAATTGACTCTTTTACAAATTTCAAAAAAAAAAAGTAACAACTTCTCTCTTAATCTAATAATCTTATAAGCTAAAGCCAAATATATTGGTCTAGCAACAACTTCATCATCATATTCATATAGATTTCTCAAGAAAAACCACCTAGAAGCATTTAACGAGGTTTATTGATCTTTATTAATTGAAATGATAAATATGAAGATAAACAAACTTTGTTGAATGATGTTAGATTGTTTTTCCATCTTTAAGTAAATCTTGTCCTATAATATTAATGGTATCTTCCGCATTTAGTAAAAGGTCCGTAATTGTAATTTTATCAGAAAAAGGAGATTGTACAGGAAATCATTTTATCAATTTTTACAATTTTTTCATTTTGCTCAAAACACCAAATCTTTGTTGTCAAAAGAATGTGAAGTACCCTCTGCAATTAGTTGATTCCGTCATATCTAGCCATAAATACAAATAAAAATAGAAGGAATTGAAGTGAAATTAATTTTTCAAATTTCCAGTTGTGATTGGGGGACAAGCTTAAGCAATTAACCGCAGAACGCCAGTATCAACGTATCAACAGGAAGAAAATCCTTCAAGTCCAAACCAACAGAACCTTAAAACAACAGACACATCAATTAATTGGATGCCACTCGTTGATTATTCAGAATCGGAAACGGACTCAAGCCCAGGTTCCGGTACGGAATCAGAAACAGGTGATGGTCCATCAATACCATCTTTAGTACTCGACTCATTCATTGTTGGGCCGCGGATGGACGATCCTGTATTCCACGATGGCCGGACACGTACTCAAGAACACATGGAAGGCACCTGGCCATCACATTTATACGTTGAATGGCGTCCCACACACATCCAAATTGCGGCTCTGCAAAGCATCGTAGCGGATATTGGTGAACAAACGGGGGTGGTTGTGCACTCGCTGGTGGAAAACAGGCTAAAAGTGGCCATGCCGCTGCACATCTCTCTGTCCAGCACTGTATACATCCGAACAGAGGATCGGCATCGGTTTATAGAAGACAACAGAAGATTGGTTGGGGAGTGGATGGATCAGCTGGGGGCCACACACCACCTAACCGTCCATTTGGCGGGCCGTGTGGAGACATGGAGTAACGATGACCGGACCCGTCATTTCGTCACTTTGCCCGTTTCTGAGCGTTGGCAATGCATATTCAACAGGCTGCGCCAAAGCAGCAGCGGAGCGGGTCTTTCCGCAGAACACGTGTTTCACGTGTCTATTGGGTGGGCGCGCGTGCCCTTGGGTGATTACATAAGCCATGTGCCCTCGGGGGCCAGACGAATCCGGGGCGCCGTAAAAGTGAAAGTCGGAAACGAGGTAGTCCCGTTTTGACGAGATTTGGCTTCGTTTGGAATGTTTTGACGCATTCGAGCAGCAAGAGTGTCCAATTGGTATCAATTTTAATCCTGTTCGACATTGGATTCTCCCTGGAAACGGCATAATTATCCAAAAGCGATGCTGTTTGTTTTCTTTTGGTTACTTGGTACTTTAACTCTTTTATAAACTCTTTTTCTCTAACTACTACGTTGGTATGGGTGGTATGGATATGGATATGAATATGGACAAAATGAGCCAAATGGAGAACGACGAGTTTTTCTATTTACACGAAGAACCTTCAGAATCTTCTTCTTTGGCGATTCAGTTCCAATCAGACGAAAATGTTGATTCTTGTACTGATGATAGTTTCCAAATGCAAATGCCCTTTGATACTTTTGACCCTCTCGATCCCATTTTATCGGAAACTCTCTCAACTCTGCAAGATTTGGATATTCCCGAATGCCCCCAAACTATAAAAGCTTCCATTATAAATGATAACCAAAATGATAACCAAGATAATCATAATTTCGATTTGGAATATTTTTCAAATTTTAATAATGAACAACAACAACAAATAAAAAGTCCAAATTCTTTAAAATTTCCTGAGGAATCAATAATTAGTCCAAAATTTTTCACTCCTAGAAATAAAAACTCAAAAATTAAATCTTTTCATGATCGTTGTAAATCTGTTAATAATATATTACAATCATCTCCTATTTCATCTTCATCAACAACAACATTTAAAAAAAATCATAATCGTTTAAGATCTGGATTAAACCTTAACACATCAGTAATTAATAATAATGAATTTGATGAACCATCACCAATGGTTCAAAAAAGAAAATGTTCTGATAATATAAAAGATTTTATTCAATTAGATGAAGATGAAAATGATATTGAAAACCTTAATACAACATCAAGTAATGATATTGATTTATCAAAATCTTTTAAATTTCCAATATCTCCTTCACAAACAACAACCCAAGTTAATAATATTCAATTTGAAGCCCAATTATTACAACCACAATCACAATCTAATACAAATGAAGTTATTAATAATTATGATCCAATATATTTATCAAAATTATCAAGGTATGCGAATGGTGATATTAATTATAATGAGCCAGTCACATACCCTGCTGTCCTTGAACTTAATGAATCACCATTACCATTACAATTAGATGAAAATGAAAATGAACGATTTATATCATCAAAAAATATCATTAAATCTTCTTCACCTTCACGTTCTAAATCACCTTTAAAATTAAAATTAAATTCTACTTTTTCACCTTCACCTTTAAATTCACCTTTAAAATTTCATTCCATTTCTTCATCACCTTTAAAATTAAATTTAAATTTAGATTTAACAAAAAATAATAATAATAATAATAAAAATAATAATAATAATAATAATAATAATAATAATAATAATAATAATAATAATAATAATATGGATATTGATATTGATAATAATAAATTCCAAAGGACTGCAGAGGAATATGACAATGGCAATAATTTAAATAATAATAATAATTTTAATTTAAATTTAAATTTTAATGATTTATTTTTTGATGATATTAACAGTAATAATAATAGTCTTAGTTCAAGTCCTTTAAAATTTCAATCACAATCAAATTCTCGATTACAATCACAAACAAATTCAATTTCTCAATTAAATTTACAATTATCTCCTGGTCAAGATAATAATTTATTTACAATTCCTGCTTCTCCGTTTGATATTAATTTAAGAGGTAGAAAAAATTCAAGATTATCAACAAAACAAAATTTATCATATTCACCATCTAAAAATCATTCACAATCAATATCTAATTCAAATTTTATACAATTACCTTGTCAAACTCCAAGACAATCAAATCAATTTGATTTATCATCTCCTGAATATTCATCTCCAGAATTACAACCAATTTTTTTTACACCAACTCAAAATAGTTTTTCCGTATCTCATTTTCAACAACAACAACAACAACAACAACAACATGGACAACATGGTTTAATTAATGATGGACCTGATTTACGTCCTGATAGTCCATTAATTGCTCCAATTGCTGCTAATTTCCATCATAGTCCAAATCATAATCATAGTCCTTCTATAGTTAGTACTGATTCTTCTCCAACTTCAAGTATTTGTAAAAATGGTAATAAAAAATTTAGATTACATTCAAATCATAATGGTTTAACATCAACAATTAAATTAGAACCACCAACATTAAACAATGGAAATCAATCATCAAATGGTTCAATTTCACCATCATCATCAATTAATATTATTTTATCAAGTCCAACTATTTCTTGTAGTAGTCCAAATATATCACCAAATCAAAGAATTAGAAATGAAGGAATTGATTTTAATAATTTAAATAATTTAAGATCAAATTCAACATCACCATTAAAAAGAAGATTTAAACATACTGCAAGAAATTATATTAAAAAATCAACGTTACCACCTGGTTGTATTGATTCATATATAATTGGTCCAGATGAAAATAATGAATATATTTGTCTTTTTGAAAATTGTAATAAAGTTTTTAAAAGAAGATATAATATTAGATCACATGTACAAACCCATTTATGTGATAGACCTTTTATTTGTAAACAATGTGGTTCAAGATTTGTTAGACAACATGATTTAAAAAGACATGAAACTATACATGAAGATTATAAATTTCAATGTGCTTGTGAAAAAAAATTTGCAAGACATGATGCTTTAATGAGACATCAAGTTAGAAATATATGTATTGGTGGGATTGAAGTTCCCGGTGTTACTAAGAAAAAGGGAAAAAGAGGTAGACCAAGGAAATATCCAATTAATGATCAAAAAGATAATAATAATGTTAATGATGATAGTAATGACAATTCAAATTCCGAATCTCCTGAAAAATCAAATAAACTCGATCCAATTATTGATGGGAATGAAACTGAAGTTGAATCAGATACTGAAGATAATGATATTTCTGATAATATTATGAATGATGAAGAAATTCAAATGTCTAAAATAGAACAACAAATTCAATTATTATCTCAACAACATTAATCTACAAAATTTTTGTGATTGTTTTTGATGTATTATGTTATATGCATTTTTTTTTTTTTTTTTTTTTTTTTTTTTGATAAGATATATCGTTTATTATTTTGTTCATATTTTTTTTCTTTATTCAATTCTTAAAATCTAACGCATAATTATGAAAAATTACAAAGCTGTTGTGTTTATTTATTTTATGACTATTCTATTCTATCCTATGTTTTATTTGTTAAAAAATATTTTTTATTCGAATTCCTTCATGTCTTGATTTGATTTGATTTGATTACAATATTTACAATTTTAAAAAATTTAATAATCTTCTGTTTTATACATTTATATAATTATAACTATGTTAATATTCGTTGTTAATATTTCAATTTTATTTGATTTTATATTATATTTTTTACAATTATATGTTTTTAAAAAAATAATTTGGTTTAGTTTGTTTGTTTGATTTTTTATTACAACATTTATATTCTATTTAAAATTTTATTATATATCTTATAAATTTCAATTCATTTCCATTTCCTTCATTACCTTCATTTCAAGTTCATATTTATTTCCTTTTCTTTCCTTCCCTTTCAATTTATTTCAAATTCATGTTAATTAATTAAATTTATAATAATAATATATCCCTTTTAAAAAACATGTATGTATATAAAACAATACCAAAACATATTTCAATCTATAAATATTTTCAAGCCATATATATATCATAAAGTTTATACCTTCAAAGAGACAACAATAAATGAATCGAATAAGGTTTGAAACACCAAATCCACACTGTGATTTGGTATACGGGTCAACGTTAAACTTTATTTATTATATTGAGTGCAATATTGTATTTTAAAGTTACAATAAAACCCATTTAAAACAAAACATGAAAGTCAATATATGAACAAGAAAATGGTATATATCCGGTTTAAACCCATATTAAACAATGTTCTTCTTTTATTACTTCTTTAATACTATTTCAATAACTAATGATGATGAAAGGATCAGAATTAATTATTCAACCATACCTAAGTTTTTGGGAAAGAATTTCTCAAATTGTATTTAATCAATATACAACTTTATTAATTATATCTGTTCTAAAACTTCACATTTTTTCAATGATGTTAGTTAAAGATTTAATTATTGCTAAAAATCATAGTCAACAGGTTGTTGCAATGGCAGATCAAGCATTACAATTAGCAAGAGAAATACCATATAAAACAACAGAAGCATTAAATTTATTGACAATTCATATTGTTAATAAATCAATTGTTTTATTATATAATGGTTTAATGATGATAGTTAAGGCATTAAGTTCAATAATTATATTTATTATAAATTTTTATATTGGTACAATTACTTGTTTAATTACATTAACTGTTCAAGGAGCAGTTGATGTTGGAGTTGATACTTCTGAATCAGTAATTAAATTTGTAAATACAACAATATCAGGAATTGCAAATAAATTAGATGATGGATTAGAAGATATTTCTAAAGTTTTATCAACTGTTGTTAATACTGTTGATCATGTAATTGATAAAATAAAAGGTGATGATGATGACAATGAATCAAAAGTTCATAATGTTAATTTAACAATTGATAAATTAAGAAATATTCATATACCTGGTTCAGTAACTGAAAAATTAGATAATTTAAAGAAAAAAGTTCCAAATTTTGATGAAGTTGAACAAAAAATGAAAGATATGATAAATATCCCATTTAATGAAATTAAATATAAAATTACAAATTCTTCAAGTTATTTAAAAGCGAGTAATAATACTTTATTTAATAAATCAATACTTTATGTACCACCATCACCACAATCATATTATTCAAATAATTCAAAAATAAACAATTCATCTCAAATCATTCCGATATATAATGGTACTGATTCCAATAAAATACCTGTTATGGGGCAAATGAGTTCATATGCACAATCAGAAGAATTAGATAAATTTTATGATAAATTATCAAAAGATATAAACAAATTATCAAAAATTTTAATAATCATTTTAATAATTTTTGCTTTTATTGTATTAATACCAATTATTTATGAAGAAATTAGAAGATTTATAAGAATTAATGGTATGGCAGATAATTTTATGAAATCTCATTTAAAAAATTCAATTATAAATGAAAATGAAAAAGAAGGAGAAAACAACCTTTTTAAAACAATAAGTTCTCAAACATTAAATAATAATAATAATAATGAAATTAATCAAATTCCAAAATTAAAAGTTGAAGTTATTGAAGTTATTGAATATACTTTATCACCTTTTCAAAGAATACTTGTTTCTATTATTCAACCATTAATTAAAAATAAATCAATTCAAATACAAAATTTAATAAAATGGGGTATTAGTTGGTGTTTTTCAACAAAATTATTAACTATATTAGGACTTGGTTTAGCTGGTGTTATTATAGTTTTATTTCAATTTTTAATATTACAAATTGTTACAAAATCAATACCAAAATTAATTCATATTATTCATGATTTAGGTGAAAATAAATCACAACAATTATCACAAGATTTAAATCTTTGGTCAAATATAACAAATAATGCTTTAAATTCAACACAAACAGATATAAACCATGAATTTTTTGGATGGATTGATCATGCATCTTTAGGAATTAATAATACTTTGACAACATTTATGACTGGGATGGATTCAAATTTAGATAAATTTTTAGGTGATACAATATTAAATCATGCTATTAAAGGAATTATAGATTGTTTAATTGGTAATAAAATTGAAAAAATACAAAATGGTTTAACATGGGTTTATGATAATGCAAGAATAACATTACCTAGAATTGATCCTGATTTATTTTTAAATATAATCGATAATAATAATACTAATTCAACAATTATTAATGGAACTACCCTATCAAATCAAACAATTCATTATAAAAGATATATTAGATCAATAAAACATACAAAAATATCAAAATTTACAAATTCAAATCAAAATCAAAATCAAATTATGTTAGAAAATACAGCAAATATTTTAAAATCTGGATTAATATCTGTTATTAAATCATTCAAATCTCAAATAAAAATGGAATTATATTTTTCTTTAGTATTAATAATATTATGGGTTTTTTCATCATTAATAGGTATGATAAGAGTTTATATTAAATGGAGAAGAATTAATAATGGTATTGATAAAATAGATTTACGAGAATTTAAAATACCAAAATATACAATAAGTAAACCAATATTACCACAATATGGATCTGATAAATTTAATAGAAATTTTCAAGTTCAGGGCAAGAAAAAATCTGAAGAAAAAGAAAAAGAAAAAGTAATTGCAATTGTATCGGATATGAAAAAGAAGATGATTGATAAATTGAAAATAAGGACCCATGATCATCGAGGTAGAAGCATGGATTCCAAAATGCCAGCTGCAGGGGCATCTTTATCTAACAAAGAGAAAAGGAATCAGGAACAAAAGCATGCGATGGCCACAGAAAATCCATTTTTAGATTGATAATATAAGTTCTTATATATGATTCACACTATAATTTAATACTGTAAAGTTATACTCAACACATATTTTAGAACAACAACGTTTATCATGCCTACTAGTATAGCCTGTATAGGGCCATGAAATAATAATTTAAACCAACAATAATTGGTAACAAGCTTAGAGATTGATAAACAGCTATTTTATTAATCGTACGATGAACAGGAACGATCAAAGCTTGATATCTAATCGTCACGATATTCTTGAGAAATCTTTCCTAGCAGACGATGCTTGAAGATTGGTTGTGAAACTCTTAACAATAACTTTTCTACACTAGTTTTTTCCAACTATCACTTTAACGTCATCACTGATCACTGATCACGTAGATGATGATGCTGTCTGGAGTTCTAGGTAATTAAGGTTTATCCACATGAACAAACTACTGCATCTACACATGCTTTAAAGAAAACTACTCCAACTCCATTTTTGCTGGAAAAGAACACCACTTGAAATACGAAAAAAATTTCCTTTTTCGATGAATTTTGTAACAATTTAATTCCAAGAATAGCAAGAATAACGTGATTGCGACAGCCTGAATGTTGTATCTGTAATCCGTGTGTACGTAGGGGAGATAGTAAGGTTGTTCTGCATCAAGTCTGCTGTTAGTTTCCTTTTTTGGAACTCGCCTCTCTCTTTTCTACGCTTGACGTGAAACGTGACTTGAACATCGGCACGGCAACCAGCTTTTAACTCAATTTCTAAACATCGAGACTTTTTTTTATTACTCTTTTTTATAATTAAATAGTCCCCGGCAACTCAGCCATATAACTTCCACAACAAATGATGAGAATCCCACAAGAAGTGGAGGAGGATCCGATTTTGGATGCTTTGTCTGCTAGAATAGAAGCAATCACCATGGAGAACCAACGAATTCTGGACATAAACAACAAACTTCACTCACAATTACAAACTATTACTGACACTGTTTTGGAATCAGAAGGACAAGCAGATATACTATCACAGCAGGTACGAAGTTCTAAATCATTTACATCTCATTTAAAGACATTATCAATTAGATCGGAGTATTTTGAGGCTCAGCTTGCTTTATTAGAAAGTGCTAGACATTGGGATTATATACAATCTAAAAAGCAAGAGGATCCAATAGCTTCTAATTCTAAAAGAACTCAAGAGATTGAGCTTAACTGGTTAGCTACCCAAATTGCCTTAGAAAAACTACGACTAGAATATAAACATTTAAAGCTTTTATCAAGTTATAAAAATGGGTTTAACTCAGAAACAAATAAAACACAAAACTGGACAGATTCTTTTGCTTCGCCTTCTACACAAGATACAGTCTTTTTTGAAAAACTTATAGATCAACAAGTTAAAGTTGAAATTGAAAATATTAATTTAAGACGCAAGTTAGAATTAGCTGAAAGAGAAGCGCGTTTAGTAAAGAGGCAAATTAAATACAGACATACATCAGGACGTTATAATGAAATTGGTCAAAGACAACACCTTCGTGGAATTTCAAATGATATAAAAGAAAGTATCCGTAATGAAGATTCAGTATATTCAACTGATATAAGCACACTTTTTGACGTTTCGATGACTACAAGTGAAGATACCGATACATCCATTAGTGATATAACATTGCCCTATGACTTACAACAGGCGATTTCAAAATCACATCATGAATCAACTAGAAGTCAAGCATATAATACCCTATGTTCAACAATTGACGAACAACATGAATCTACGTCTTGGAATAGCCCTATTGAATCTGAAATACCTCAAAAATCAACACTTTTACCATCTCCTGAAATTGCCTACAAAAAACTTCGTATAAGACCAAATCAAACAGTTCTTTATGATGCTGATAATCAATCATCTCCACTTACAAGTGCTACATCTGCTAAATCAACTAAAAGTCATTGTATATCTCCATATGAAGATAACAGTCAAAGACGATCTTTACGCAACTCATGGTTTCTACATAATTTCCATACCCGTTCTAATTCATGTGATAGTATATTTTCAGACAACAAAGTAAATGGTACACCATCTACTTGCATTTCATCTTTAAGTCCAAGAGATACTAGACGTATTTCCGAAAGAAAGGGTTCAATAGGAAATAAAAGACTTCGACCAGAAGAATCAATAACACCAAGAATAGTATCGCCTTTACCTTTTAATTTGAATGTTCAATCTGCAAGGGATTATAGAAGGAAACATCATTCAAATTCAACAACATCATTATCAAGAACAATGTCTTCACAAACACGATTAAATTCTGGATTTCAAAATTCTAACTACGTTAACACAAATCCAATGTATAATAATAGTATGAACAATTATCCAAGAAAGAGAAGTTCACTAAGTAAAAAGAATTCAACTACTTCGATAAGTCCAGCACGAGCTACACCATCGATGACTTTTTCAATGTTGCAACCACCTCATGTTCTTAAACCTATTTTATCATCTGATACCGCAGAGGAAACTGTCCACGGAAGTACTCAAAACATACAATGGGAAATACTTCATACACGACTTGAATATTTATCTAAAACGTATAGTGCACCACTTTCAAAATCGTCCTCTTCAAAAGATAGTCAGAAACCAATGAATAGACCAGTTATGTTAAAACAAGTATCACAATTTGCATTATTAGAAGCTTTATCATCAAATGATTTAAATTCTAGATTTATTAAAGATTATCAAGAGAATAAAAAAGCATCAATTTTACTTAAAAAAAGAGAAGAAATTAAAAAAAGAGAAGAAGTTCAAGCTCTTGATATTCCAATTGATTCATTACAAGAAGCAATTCATTCTGAATGTTTTACCCGGGAATCCCTTGAAACTATAAACTTTTCATCGAATAAAAGAAAGATGTCAAGTAAAGTCAAGGAATGTGGGTCTAACCAGAACAAATCTTCAAATTCAAAACAAACACCTTCTAGAAATCGATCAAAAACTTTTAGTATTTTTACTCAACCACCTGTTTCTAGTGTTCCTATAATTAGAATCAATAGTGATAAAACTCTTGGAGATGAAACTGATGATAAAAAATTGGAATCTCAATCAACACATCTAAAATTGGATTTTCCATTTTTATCTCCTCAGATTTCTTCTGATACACTATATGAATCACTTAATTGTAATATGACTTTTGGTCCAAATAGCTTATTTTAAAGCATGATCAATAACTTTTTTTCATCTGTTTTCAGTATACAATTATATTTATACTATACTATACAATCAATAATTTGTATTTATACTCATACCAAATTTCACCATGTTTCAATAAATGTATTCTTTTTATCTGTTATTTTACTTTGTTCTCGTTTTGTTTTTTAAAATTAACCTAATTTTTTGCATGGTTACTTCTAATTTTTGATGTTGGGTTAAATTGGCGATTTCTGTACTCTCTTTTTCATTTATCTTTAATTAATTGTAAAGTAAAAGATATACTACTATGTTACTTTTATATTAATTTTCATTTATTTATTTTTTCAATACCTTTTTAATTTTTAATCATCTTTTAATTTTTAACCATTTAATTTATTGTTCATTACTACGTAAAGTTATGAAGTTTTTGTCTTAACGTCATTCATGATACTTTTTTTAAACATTATTGATTAAAGAAATTAAATGAATTTAAAGCCCCTTTATATATTTACTCAAACTTTTTTTATACTTTTTAATTGTACAAGTTGTTATAATTCTTGGATTTGTTTTTGTATTCAAGATATAATTATATTAATATTTTTTTTTTTGTGTAAGTATACTGTATTTTCACAATTTATACACCAATTTTTGTTTATTGATTATTTGTAGTTTTATTGTTATATATTACATTTTTGTTGTTATAAAATCATAAATTTAATCTTATTGTTTAATAGAAGATTTTAGAGCTCGAGATAACATATTAATTAACTTGTGATAATATATTGCTTAAGAATTCTCTTCTATTTCATTAAATTAAATCCATAAATATCATTTTATGTATCCTCAATAACGTTAACACTATTGTTTTCGTGAACATCGATCAGTATTATCAGTTATTGTACTATGTTGATCCAAATCAGTGATATTATTGACTTTGAGAACATAATCATCTTCTTTAATTATTTCTTATTGATGTGAAATCATAATTAATAGCTACAGTCGTATTTGAAATTTGTTACCCGACATCCAAAGTTGCAGTTAATCAAGAAATATGACACAAAGTTTAATATCATTTCAAGTAACAGCTTCAAAACAAAATATAAACAAAAATTAAAATGTCAACATCAACACCAGTTTCTAAAAGATCTAGTGTTAGATCAATATCTTCGGCAACTAGTAGTAGATTTAATATATTATCACCAAGTTCTGTTAAAAGTCCACAACTTTCAAATAGAAGGACAGCACCTTCAATATATGAGAAAAATTTAAGTAGAAGAACACCTGAAATATCATTATCTGCTTTTACTTTTTTATATTGTGAAATGATATCTTTTATGCATTCTAAAAGTCAAGGTGTGCCTGATCTTGAAAATAGGTGAGTATTCTAATTATTTACAGCATTATATAAAGTATATGTAAAGTACAATAAAAGTTTATTAACTATCATTTTTTGGTTTTAGATTGAATATGCTTGGATATCAAGTTGGACAAAAAACGTTAGAATTAATAAACCTTCGTGAGGGGAAGACTGCTAAGCGACCTTTACGTATTATTGAAGTACTACAATTTGTTCATACAACTATTTGGAAGACTTTATTTGGAAAAACAGCGGATGCGTTAGAAAAATCACAAGACAACGAAAATGAATGTAAGTATCCACAAATTATACAATGAAGTATTAGAACTAACTTTGTTATTTTGCTAGATATGATAATTGATAAGGAACCAGTAATTGATCAATTCATTTCAATCCCTAGAGAATATTCAAGTCTTTGTTGTTCTGCATTTATGGCAGGTATTATAGAATCTATATTAGATTGTTCATCATTTCCTGCTGATGTTACTGCCCACTCAGTAGCACAAGATTCGTATCCTTTAAATACAGTGTTCTTAATTAAATTTAATTCAGATGTTATTGAGAGGGAAAAGTTAAGATTTGGACGATAATTTCAATAAGATAAAATCTTACTTTATTACTTTTGATGACCATTATAAATAAAAGGGCATTTTTGCATATGGGATTATACATTTATAGAAAGTTAACTCCCTTTTCTAGTTTTCCAGGGCCTTCTTCTATAGCTAATAAATAATAATAGAGAGTTGGGTTAGAGTTGTTGTCTTCATGTAAGCTTAAGTGAGAAGGTTGAAATATTTGCAAAGGAGTTTTCTGGATACATTGATATATTTATAAGATATTCATACATTAGCATTTTAATCATAAGGTCAAGTAATCAATACGCAACCAACTTATATTTTACATCTTCCCTTTACCACGAAACGGAAAGAAAAAACTTTTAACTCCTTCCTATTATAGATTATTAAGAAACTCCAAAAGGTCCAAAAGCTATAGAAAAACAATTATTCAGAGAAAGATCATCAAATATATAAATTTTCATCATTTATAAAATTATATCTAAAAAGAAGTGGTAAGTTTTAACCACCAATTACCCTGCCTTTTCAATTCATGGAACCATCAAATGGGATCTTCATTAAATGTTTACAATGTAATTATAAAAAAATGAAATGAGTCTTCGTAATCAATTACACCTATTACAAAGTCAATTTCCATCAAAACATATAAGTTCAACAATAGATGGTTTAATTTCATTATTAAATTTTCAAAATACAATAATTGGAACACAAGATATTAATATTTTAACAAAATTAGTACCTGAATTAAAACATAGTCCAGATTGGAAACAAATAATAAAAGGAAATAAAAATGGAATTTTATTAGAACATTCAAATACTTTTTATGGTGCTTCAAAACAAGGAAAACTTATACATTATAGAATACCGAGTAAAATATTGAATAAATGTAATGCAAGAGTGATATATAAATCGGAAAATGAAAGTATAGATCAAGAAATATATCAATTATATATTTCTTCTTCCAAAGAAGAATCGAATACAAATACAAATACAAATATAAATGAATCGATTAATGAAAATAAGTCTATGAATTGTTTTATTCCAAGTATTTCTATCCCTATTAATTCAAATGATGAAAATATAACAAATTTATTATTAAAATCATCAAATTCAAATATAATAATAAACAATACAACTTCAAAATTATTAAATCATTGTTCTTCATTAATTTTAAAATCAAAACAAAATTTTATTTCTCAAGAAAAAGAATTTAATAATATTTTATTAAATTATAAAAAAAAATCAAATGAAAAATTCCAAAATATAGATAACGATTTAAAAAAATTTATATTTAATGAATTACCATGGTGGAAAGCTATAATTGGAGATTTTAGAAATGATTTAGATAATGGTATAAATGAGTGGCTTAATGAATATATTAAAGATATTAAAAATGAAAATGAAGAAATACGAAAGAAATATAATTTAAAAACAAAGTTAATAAGAGATGAAAAAGAACTACTTTTAAAATCTAATTTAAATACAAAACAAAAAAATGATATTATATCTACAGATACTAATGAATTAAAAAATACATCGGAACAGCTGAACTATCTATCTAAAACTGCTCCAACTTCTCTCCATGGTCCTGAGTTTCTTATTCCAAAAGCCAAAGTTAATCATTCAACCAAAATTGATACTAAATCTCTTACTGTTAACACACATTTTAAAACCACAATCACTTCCCTCATAAAAAATACATTTCTTGGTATATATTTCCCATCACTACTAATAACAGGTATAGATTATCATTATTATTCAAACTCTTCACATTATGGTTATGCTGCTCTTGGTTTTTCATTAGGTATTTGGAAATTTGATAAATGTTATACAAAAACAGTAAATGAATTAAGTTTGAATATAATACCAGAATATAAAAATTTATTATCAAAATGGAATTTACAATTAGAAGAAGATTTAAAAATGAAATTAAAACTTGATAAAATACATTTTGATCAAAAGATTAAAATCAAAGAAGATTGTGTATTGAATGTTAGAAAAGATTTAGAAGCTTTAAACTTGAATACTCCATCCAATCAAACCGATACTTAATTAATTTTTAAACACTTGTTTATGTGTTTAATTTTATTTTTTAATGATCCTATAAATTATGAGCATATGCCTTCTTTAGTATCATCATCACAATTAGCATATAGTAACGCTATAATAAAAGGAAATCGACTTTGTATATACACCTATAAATTTGAAATTTAATATTTTTTTCAGTTTTCTCAGTGTTTAGCAATTTAGAGCTTGTAAAAAATCTATAATTAGTTATGTTGAAATTCCGAAACATGCTTTCATTACACTTAACTTTCGGCTGTTTGCTTAAATAAGTTGTGATTGCCAAGAATAATTGAAATTATAAGGCTTAATTATATTCTAGATTGTAGATTGCCATATGCATATTAAAATGGTAGGCTCACTCTTGGGAATCTACATCATATAAAGACCTATAATTATAGAATCTATCATGTAGTATAGTAAATGCAAGAGTTTATACAGAATTAAAGAAAACTATAATACATCTGTGAATTATAGACATATGACCAATTGGCAATAGTGAAGAACTCACTTAGAATTTAAATACTTCTCAGCAGATTTATCAAATTTCTCAGCCATATCAAAATCAAGCAACGTTAAGTCATTTAAATCATCCGTTGTAAGTACAATTGCGACTTTATTGTATTGCTTCTTAATTGTTAGTTTGTGGATTAACATCAATGTAAACAAAAAAATACATACATTGACAATAACAGGATGATGTTTTTTCAAGTGGCTGAGAAGTGAAACTTCAGTTAGAAAAGCATTTGCAGTACTAAATGATTTAAATTGATAATTTTTCAATATGGAATTTTGAGTTTTTTGAATGGAGATGAAATCATTTGAAAAGTTCGTTTGCATAGCCTTGTTTTGTTTCAACAAAAACCATCCTCTTCCAGCAACCACCTTGATCTTTTGTGCCAAGATGTCAGGAGATGGTATGACTTTCAAAGCCTTGTAAGACATAATATATAATTATATATGATAGTATTATTACTAAATACTCAGTTGAAACTTCAAAGTTTGGCCGGGGCTTGAGGGGTGTATGGGCGTATTGCAACTGATGGAATCGATAAAAATATAAACAATTGTTGACATGTACGCATGCATGGAATTAATTTCTTTCTTTTCCACCAAATATACTTATAAAAAAATCTATTTTACTCGAGTTATTAAGTTTTGAAATATTTATCTTTTGGTTTTTGTTTAACTTTTGTTTTATTTTTCAATTCTATTGTTTTTTGAAGTGAGAAATGTGTGGGTCTCAATATCCGGATCATGAACATGAATATAAGCAGGAAGCTGCAGATTCATATCCCGACACTAATTATGATGATATTCATCCCGAAGATTATTCAGGTAAGTAGTTTCTCCTCTATTTTTTTCATATATTCTTCTTCTGAGTTTTAATTCTAACACTAGTTGCTCATGTCAATAGATTCTCCAAATGTTTCACCAACGATATCTGTCTCAAATATACCTGTTTCTTTTACTCCACAATTATTAGCTACTATGTTTTCACTTTCCGGATCCATATCTTCCTGTAAGCTCATAAACAACTACAATGCTAATAAAAATCTACCATTAACTGCTATTATTACATATGCCACATTATCCAGTGCAATTAAAGCAGAAAAACAATTCAATGGATTTTGGTTACGAGGCACTACATTTACTGAGAAATTAATAGTTTGTTTTGTACCAGATATCGAAGATTATGAAATTGATGTTTTGCAACAATTAATGAGCCTAAATGATGGTATTGAAAAAAAAAAAAAAAACAATTCTGAAATTAATAATGATTCTTCAAATAATTCTCGTCGTAGCTCAACTAAAGATTGTTTTTCAGTTGGTTCTGTGTTGCAGATGTTTATTAATAATGCTATACCTTCTATACCTTTAAAACAAATAAAACAAATATTATCAACTTTCGGAAATTTACAGTTCTTCACAACTTCTGAACTATTAGAAATCCCACCTCTTGAAGAAATAGAAAAATCATTACCTTTATCAAACAATATAGTTGATGATGTTAATAGAATTGATGAAGATGAAGATCTTAAAGAGGGTGGTACAAACCCGGAAATTGAACAAAAAACGTTAATATCCCTAAATTCAGAATTAATTATTTATTTTTCATTTTTAAATACAAATGATAATATTAAATTATTACAAAATTTAAATAATATTCCGGATCCATTTTTTAACATTATATTACCTATTTTCCCATTAATTTCAACATCAAATCCAATGTCTTTAGATCCTGCTCATCCACATTTAGAATCTTTTAAATATCAAGATACAAATCTTTATATTAGAAATTTGCATGAATCAATTTCAGATTTTTCATTATCAAGAATTTTTGGAGAATTTGGAAAAATTGTTTCAGCAAAAGTCATAACTGATGATAAAACTAAAAATTCAAAAAGCTGTCAATATGGATTTGTTTGTTTTGAAACTCATCAAGAAGCAGAAGTTGCACAATTAAAAATGAATGATACTATATTATATGGTTTACAATTACATGTATCTTTTGCAAGAAGGAGAGATCGGAATAAAAAATATCATTCAAAAGTTTCTTCTTCGAATTCAAAAATAAATTTGAATACTTCTGGAAAATCTCCTTTGAATGGAACTAATCCTCTTTCACCTGTTTCATTGCCTATGAGTTCTCCTTATAGGAGGCAACAACCGGATTACTCTCATTCTATGGGCATACCATATTATTATACTTTACAACCAGTTCCATTACAACTGGCTCCCCAACAAACTTATCCAATTTATCAATGGCCTATGAATTATAATCCAGTACCTTATAATAATAAACCTATTCATATGTCTAGAAATTTGTCTAGATCAGATAGTAAAAGTCAAAATAATCAAGAAATTGGAAATCCTGAGGATAACAATAATGATGGATCGGGTAGATCAAAAGTTTACGTTAACAACGTGAATAATCCTTATAACTTTAACTATCCTTCATTTTTCCCACAAACATATTATAATGGTATACAATCACATAATATGCCAATATATCCAATAAATGTTAATATGATGCCTTTAAATAACGAACCATCACAATTACAAGTATATGAAAATTATAAGATTGATGGGAAATCAGGTTCAAAAAAACAAACATCTTCATCTGTTAAGGATATAAAAAATAATGTTCATTAATGTTAGCCGCCAAAACATTTGACTATTATGAATAAGAAAATTTAAAGCGTTACTCTGGATTACAATAATTCTTTCATATAAATGATTATCACCTACGGTAAAAAGTACAAAAGTCTCTTGGTATATATTTATATAATTAGTAGAGAAAAAAAGGATGTAATCAATATTAATTGTGACAATCTTTGTTGCAATGGTTTGTATATATTAAATTTTTTTTTTTCACCTTTTTTTAAAAAGTTTATAATTATGAATTTGATGTTTCCAATTGATGATGAAAAACGAATGCAAAAAATGATGATCAATATTATAATGATATCAGTTATATACATAGTAATAAGAAAGTATAATATATTAATGATGATATTTAATTGTATCAATATACTTGTTTAACTTTCTTAACTTCTTCTATATAATGAATTAAAACACTTTCAATTCCATTTTTTAAAGTTAAAGAAGAAGAATCACAGTTTTTACAAGCACCTTGTAATTTCAATAAAACTGTGCCATCAGGTAAAAAACCCCGGAATTCAAGATCTCCACCATCATCATGCATCATTGGTCGTATTCTCGTTTCTAAAACTTCATTTATCATTAATATTATTTCATTATCATTATCATTCTCAATACCATTATAATGTTGAGATTTGAGATTTTGTTTCTCTTTTTGTGTATTTTCAACAGAAAATCTTTGACATTTAACATTTTTAGATAATGATTCTGAATTATTATTCCTTGTAAAGAAATTTAATAAAACAGATAATATACTTGGCTTCAATAAAGACCAATTAATATCAGATATTTTTTCAATAGTTATAAAATCTCTACCTAATAAAACACTTTCAATTCCATTAATTGCAAATAATTGTATAATTAATGGAGGTAATTGTTTAAAACGTTGAAATTGTAATCGCGAAACATTTGTAAATTCAATTGCATTATGATTTTTTGGTAATATTGATGTACTGGGAACAAATTTTAAAGCATCTTCATTTGGTGTTAATATTGTATTAATGGATAATGATCTAAAATTGTTCTTGTTTTTTGATTGATTTGATTGATTTGGGATTACAGTTGGTCGTTGGATCTGATGATGAGTTCGTGTTTGTGCATGTGTATTAATTTGAGTTATAGAAATAATTTCATTATTGATTATCCTTGTATTGTTGAATAATGGAATGAAAAGTTGGAATTGATTGAGAATTCTTCGTTTTATCATTTCCTTACTTCAGAAAAGTAGTAAAGTTAAAGAAAGGATGAATTTTGAATGGGACTTAATGATAAATCCATACATTTATTCAATGCATAAATATGATATGCATTCAGGGAAAACCTCCAAAAAATTTAGTTTCAAATTATTAACTAATTATTTTCACATCACGAGATTTTACTATTAATATCTTTTTTCATTGATATTTCTTGTTTTTTTTTTAGTCTTTATCTTTTTTTTTCGGCTTTATCAACAACCCTTAATGTTCTTAAGCCCGAAATCCCCACATTAAACAATTGAATAGATAATAAATTAACATTAATATTGTGACTAATTATTATCTTATCTCATATTATAAATTCAAATTTCAAATCAGCATTTATAAAGAAAGAACCAAAAAGATACATAAATATTATATTCTTCTCATCAATATCAACATATATTTTATTATAGGTGGTTCAAAAAATAACATCTAATTATAATGGTTGCAATTGATGATTTAAATGCTTCTAGATCTGTTCCTGCAAATTTAAACATTAATACTTTAAGTCCCCCCGCCTCAACTCCCCCTAATTCTGTAGGTAGACCAACTATAAGTATCTCATCAACACCTTCAGAAAATAACTTTTCAACACAATCAATTGGAATAACTAAACATAATCTTAATGATAAATATGATGAGAATATGGTTGGGCCCAGATATTGTAATATTGCACCCAGATTAAGTAATACTCCAGATAATAGAGATGATTATATACCACCAGAAAAGAGAAGAAAACTTCAAGATCAATATCAATATCAAGATCAAGATCAAGATCAAGATAATTTAACATTTGATGATGAAATAAGTACATTACTTGTAAATATAATGGTTCAGCATTCCCCATTTGGATCTCAACAAAATTCGAATGATTCATGGGGTATAATTTCTGAAATATTATCAATTCAATTATTAGATTTAAAAGGTTTGGAAATTTTAAAAAAATTTAATATATCATCAATAAAATGTAAAAATGAATATGAAAGATTAAAACAACAAGAATATGATTGTAAATTAAATTCAAATAAACCATATTCTTTTAGTTTATCAATCGCAATGGGTCATGAGATGTTAGTTAATGAAATGGAAAATAGATTATCATTAAGGAATAATCAATTACAAAATCAATTACAATTACAAGAAAATGATCATGATCATGATTATAATACAAATACAACAATTTCAAATATTCCATCATCTTCAACATCAAACATTATGGGGAAATTAAAAGATGCAAATTATAAAATTAAAGAATCAATGAATGATATTGAAATTTTACAAGAAGAATTAAAAAAATCTCAATCCCAATCTCAATCAGATTCAAATTCAAATTATAATGTGAAAATAAATGAAGTTTTATTAAAAAAAATTGAAAAAATTGAAAAAAAATCAGAATCATCAGAAATTGAATTTAAAAAATTAAAAAAAATTTGTAACGATATAAATTTTAAAATTAAATCAAATGAATTAAATATTTTAAACATTAATGAAATGTTTTATGATATATCAAAAAATTTAACAAATTTAGCAAATGATTTAAATAATTATAATGAATTAATAACTAAAAAAAATAATAATTGTGAAAAAGAAAAAGAAAAAGAAAAAGAAAATGGAAATGGAAATGGAAATGAAAAAGAAAAAGAAAAAGAAAAAGAAAAAGGTTTTGCAACTATTAATAAACCATCATCAATAAATTCTGATAATTCTTCAGATCCTATTTTAAATTCAAATGATAATTCAGATTCAAATGATAAACAAAATAATGATGAATAAATAGCAATACCTAAATATTATATTATTTTCGATTTGTAGATATTTTACCCGGACATGTCTATTGTGTAATCACAAAACAATAAGTTTCTTGATAATACATAATGGTTCAAATAGTTTGTAATCAACAAATTAAAAGTCTTATTAAACAATATAATAATGATCAATCATTAAAAATTGGAATTAAAAATGAATGTATATCACATTCTCAACTTTGTTTAATATTAAGAAAATTAAATAAGATTCAAGAACTTTCAACAATTCTTAAAACTACAAAAATGAAATTTCAATCAGAAATTATGAAAAAAAAACAACAAGAAGAAGAAATAAAGAATAAAAAACAAAAAACAAAAGAATATTTAGAATATATGGAAAAATTAAAAAATCAACAATTAGAACTAGAATATCAACAAATGATTGGAAATATTATACCCGAACGTGTTACAATTGGATGGACAATACAAGATGAAACTCATCAAACACCATCACAAATAGCCAAAGAATTAAAATCTCAAATAACAACAGTTATAAATATTTTAATTACAGTTGTTTCTGTTTCTTATGCTGTTTGGTATTGGACTGGTAGTAGTTTTGGTTGGTCTTTATCAACAAGGACATTATTATCTTTATTTTTTGGAATTTTAGTACTTGTTGCTGAAGTTGTTGTTTATCATGGTTATGTTACTAAAATTGATGATGCAAAGAAATTAGAAAAAGCTAAAGTAGAGGTTAAAAATATTGTGGGAAAAGTAGCTTATTAATTATCAATTTTTCTTTATAAGGTATACAAATATATATATAATTTATGACAAAACTTATTCATCTGCTAAAGTTATAACTAGCTAATTATATCTCTAAATCTTATAATTAGGATATCATTGAAATTGACAAAATTTAATGTAAAATAACTTCATCATTCACAGGTTTCTTCTCATTTGATGTAAAACAAATATTATTCATTGCAAATGTTTTAAGTTTATCAACACCTTCATCAGCAGTTTCTCTCAATTCCAACAATTTAGTAACCTTTGATTTCGGTTTATCTTTAACAGCTTCAGTACTTGGTCTATACATATGTAAAAGTTAGATTAATATTTCATCAAATGGGTATTAGGTTTTTTAAAAAAAGGCTCATACGATAATTCCAAAACCCTAAAATAACTCCATTTCATAACAACTTTATACATTTCCCAAAATTTAAAATTTGGCCATAAAACATCAACAAATTCAATTGTACAATTTTCATGACATTCCCATAACATAAAATCAGATAAACGAGTATGACCACTTGTTCTAACAAGTATATCAAGTGGTGGTGAATCTCCAGTATATAATTGTGATGTAAAAAAATCAATTGATAAATCATTTTGTTTTAATTCATTTGTTGAAATTTTTTCAACACATTTTTTCATTGCTTGTGCCATATCATCTCTACCGGTATAAGGGAAACAAATATTAAGAACATTCCTATTAAATAAAATAAAAAATTTAGGATATCGAATGTTAAAAGTTAAAAAGTTAAAAAGAAAAGTGTAAAGCGTTTAATTATTTTGTCATACTTGGTATTATGAGCTGTTAATCTCTCAGCATTTTCCATAGATTCAAGCATATCATCAGGAAGTAAGGATCTATTTCCAAGGATTTTAATCCGAAGATTACTCTTATCAGCGAAATCACTAGATTATTATCATTTTAGTTGAAATTTTCAGGGCGTTAAAAGAGTAAAAGGGTATATCGAGAGTATTAAGCGTACCCTTCACTTGACATTTTAGTAATTCTTGTTCTGAATAAATTGAAAAGGGTATCAACTTCAACTTTTGGACGATTAAAGTTTTCAATTGAAAAAGCGTAAATCGTGACAGTATGAATACCCAAGCGATAGGCAACATCAATAACCTAATATCAGAGAACAATTGTTATAATTAAGTATGAAAAAAGAAAAAAAGGCCAAGTTACCTGTGATAATGATTCGGCTCCTGCGTTATGACCGTCTTTTAGTGCCATATTCTTCTGTTTGGCAAAACGGCGGTTGCCATCCATCACCAGGGCGATGTGCTTTGGAATCGGGCCAGTTCTGATGATCTTAATAAGGTAATCCTGAAAGTACGACTTGAAGTAGGAGGTGATGGGGAAGTCCATAACAAGACGGAGGGGGCTTTCGATTTTTCTAGGCATGATGAAGATGGAAAAAGAGGTTGATGGCAAAAGAAGGAAGGCAAAAGAAGAAAAGAAGAAGTAATTAGACAACTTGGGAGTGTTGTGAGATTACATGTTTATTACATAAGTGTGCATATAAGGAGTGAATTATAAAATTTATGTTTATTAGAAAAAATTGGAGTATTAAATCTGCTAAAATCCAACTTCTCCAACTTTCACTCCATATAAAACTCCTCACCATGTCCAGAAAGTCCCGTACTGGTGGCCCTCCCACCCCAACCCCCTCGGACATTAGCAATTTCAGTGAAAGCAGAAAACGCCAATCCAAAAGAGACGAGGTATGCCCCTGTGTACATCTTCAAAACATGGCATGATTTATATAAATATGTCTACCACCCCATAGGCTCTTTTACTAACGATATATTATCTTTCGGATTAAGACCATTAGGAAGAGAATTGAAACCGATTTATCTAAAAAAAGACCACAACGTAACCTCAATAGAAAATCAAAGAAAGCTGCCCCCGGAACTGTATTGTCGTTAAAGCTCTCGGATCCGCTGGTTTGTAAATCCTCCGTCACCGTCCTCGAGGCTTCTCAAATGATGTCTGCAAAACGAGAGAACTGTGTCTTAGTAGCTGAAGATGATGGAGGTCTACTAGGTATATTTACTGCTAAGGACCTTGCTTTCAGGGTTGTAGGAATGAACTTAAATTCCTCAACTGTAACCATTGATCAGATCATGACTTCAAATCCCGTTTGTGCAAGATCTGATACTTTGGCTTCTGATGCTTTGAATTTAATGGTTACTAAAGGTTTTAGACATTTACCAGTTTTGGATGATAATGATGAAATCTTTGGTGTTTTAGATATTACTAAATGTTATCATGAAGCAATGGAAAAATTAGATCGAGTTTTAGCAAAATCTAAAAAATTACAAAGTGCTTTAAATGCAGTTAAAAATGAAGTTGGTCAACAACAACCAGAACAAATTGTTCATTATTTTGATAATTTAAAATCTTTAATGGATGCTCCAACTGTTGGGTCAATTCTTGATGGTACTCCTCCAGTATTTGTATCTCCAAAAACAAATGTTTTAGAAGCTGCTACTTTAATGCGTGAAAATCGAACAACTGCTGTTCTTGTTCAAGATCAAGATGAAATAACTGGGATTTTTACTAGTAAAGATGTTGTTTTAAGAGTTATATCTGCTGGTTTAGATCCAAAACTTTGTAGAGTTGTAAGAGTTATGACTCCACAGCCTGATGTTGCTCCAAAAAATTTAAGTGTTCAATCTGCTTTACGTAAAATGAATGATGGTCATTATTTAAATTTACCAGTTGTTGATGATGATGGACAAATAATGGGAATTGTTGAAGTTTTAAAATTAACTTATGCAATATTGGATCAAATTAAAACAATTAAAACAACTGATGGTAGTGATGATCCAATGTGGAATAAATTTTGGAGTTCAATTGATAATGATACTGAGTCAACTATTTCTGAAAGTAGAGGTGATCCTTCAATTGTTGCAAGTTCTGCTCCTGATGTTTCTCAAGCTGAATTATCTCATTTTGAATTAGGTCCAAATGATTCTGTTTCTTATATTGATCAAAGTGCTTCATTTATTGATAAATCTTATACTGGTGTTCCAGTCGAAGAAATCCCTTTCCCTTTTAAATTTAAAGCTCCAAGTGGTAGAGTTCATAGAGTAACTTTAGCACCAGGTGTTGGTGTTGATGCTTTACGTAATGCAATTGCGAGAAAATTAGCAAAAACAGAATTAAAAGTAATTGGAGGTAGTAAATTTGCAATTTCATTTATTGATGATGAAGGTGATGTTGTTGCAATTACATCAGATCATGATTTAATTGATGCTGCTATATTATCACGTAAAGTTAATTCTGGAAAAATTGAATTAATTTTACATCATCCTGAAGAAGATCCTGAATTAACTGCATCTGTTGTTGGATCAAGAAAATCTGATTCAATTAGAGGTAATGGTAATGGTAGAAATAATAATAAAAATTCAAATGTAATTGATGGTATTCCAAATGAATATTTATTACCTGGGGCTGTTACTATTTTAGCTGTTTCAATTTTAATTGTTTTTGCATTTTCTCATAAAAGATAAATCATTTATCATTATCCTATTAAAGGAAAGAAATAAGCATGTTTAAATTTTTTATATAATGAATTTTTGAAATGGACTTATCCACTAAATTGTATGGATTTATCATAAGTATATATATCTTTGATGATACAGAAATATTATATGGTATTTAACGATTATAAGTAGGACTAAATTAAATGATATTACACAAATCCGTAAATATAAGAATATTCATCAATTAGAACTTAAAATTTATATACAAATTAACTTCTTAAACTTCAAACTATTTATTTACAACTTTGTATTGTGTTCTTTAAGTTTAATTATTTTGTATCCTCTGTAATTATTTCTGTTTTATTTCTATGATTATCATAAGTTATAGCATTACGAAGTAAATTTTGGTAACGTTTCTTCTTTTCTTTACCATTAATAAATTTAATAACTCTAACATTTGATCCTTCAAATTCTTCAGGGTTTAAATGAATTGCATTTGGTAATAAATCATCAAATTTTGGTTTATTAATTATATTTTTAGTAAAATAAATTTTAATATCATTAATTGTTTTTGATTTTGATATAATATAATCTGAAATATCATATCCTGTAAATTTTTGAATATTTTTAAAAATTTCAAAACGTTTTGATAAATCAGATAATTCATAATTTAAAATATCTTTAATATTTTCATTTTTATTAAAAACTTCGAAATATGCTTTTGATATAGCATTATCAACTTCATTTAATGTTGTTACTTTTTTACCTTTTTTCCAACTTGGAATTTTAAATCCATTTAATGGGATTTGAGTTATTGTTGGTTTACCAATAATTCTCAATTTAACATGTTCTTGTTTAACACCTTCAGTTTCAATTTGTTTTAAAGATTCTTTGATTGGAAGAGTTGGTAATCGTTCATCTTCAACCTTCTTACCAGGCTTCTTACGTGTAACCCAATCTAACCATCCTTGAGAAACACCAGAAGAATGAAGATTTCTATGTATGATCAAATTTGAAAATTTTGATGATGGTTGTTGAACAACACATGCCAACTGCCGAGGAGTAGCATTAAAAGAAAGCCGAATGAGTGACATATCCTTCTATGTTCCTAAAATTATTTAATTAATCGATATTCTGTTGTATTCTGTTAGGAATTGAATGTTGAAGTTGGACAATTTCAACTTCCACCAGTAGTAAATTATTGAGAGAATTCAAATTTTCAAAGATTCCTTTCTTCGTGGGTTACGTAACATTTTATGTCATGGGGGGATTTGAAGTTTCCGGAAGATATGTAAATTTGGTTACGGGAT
Source organism: Alloascoidea hylecoeti (assembly GCA_001600815.1). Classification (NCBI taxonomy): domain Eukaryota; kingdom Fungi; phylum Ascomycota; class Alloascoideomycetes; order Alloascoideales; family Alloascoideaceae; genus Alloascoidea; species Alloascoidea hylecoeti. The sequence continues at coordinate 1,104,032 of BCKZ01000003.1, forward strand.
AATCGTCTATACTTGACTCTCAAACATTTTTGAAAACATCTTTTTCTCAACAAATAGGACCAGCAAATTCTTGAAACTGGACCTTCTATAATACCTTTGGCAAATTTCAAGTTCTGGTCATTTCATTATCTTGTCTGATACTGCTTAACCAGATGATGATTGGTTGCAATTAATCACAAAGCTATATTGTGATTTTGTTATGCAACGTTTCTGATTGTTTTATATTTAAATTCATTCTTTGTTTCTCAAGTTCGGCAGTAAGTGAGTGATATATCGATACTACTCGATAGTTATACCTAGCGCTCGCTAACTGGGGGGTCACAAAAGATTATTTTTACATAGATACCTTCTTCTACAGGCACACACACAATCAGAAGTTATTGAAATATATGATATCGAGTATAAAGATAAGATAGAACTAATTCCACGACTTGCTTCTCAGATTTTTAACTAAGGTGTAGCTAGAAAAGGTGGCACTTCCGTTCATAATATTAATATTAGCTATTGGTTAGAATAGGGACGATTTAATAATAAGAGCAATTTTCGCCCTCGCTGAGAGAAAACTATTGGTAATTACTTTAATTTCATAAGTAGACTTTTTGTTTCGCAGCACTAAAGTCATTATAATTTCGGCCACAAACACATTATTTTACGTAATTGTGGAGGCCAAGTTATCATGATCAGTAAATAGATACACAAATTCTTCATGTATATCTATAGCAAGTGTAGTCGGTAGCAGGTTGAAAAATGTTCAACAAAAAGCTCTCCAATTGTAATTGTCCTCCTTTTCATACTCATTAATCATGAAGATATGCCATTCTGATACCAAAAATTACAATTACAACTAACAAACAAATTATACATTTTTTTGCTGATTATTTCTCAACGTGTCACCAACTACCACAGATCTGCACCAAGTATTTGTGTGATATCTCATAATCAATCACTTATCCTCTATTATCACAAAAAATATTTAAATCACTTTTCTATGAAGTAACCATCTGTAGCTAGACTTTGCTGTATCTTTAAATTTAGTTTGCTGATTTTGTTATTAGCTTATGGAATAGGGATGGCTGACCCTTCGACTTTCCAATATTTAATAATTACGCAAAATGAATTACGAAGCGAAATATATTTATAAAAGTAGTTGAAAAATGTTATCACATGACGCTATCAATTGGCCATGGAAAACATCTGTAAATGAATGAGAATTCAAATGTAAAGAAATCTTGGGTTTTAAGAAATTGTTGCAAAATCCATTATTTTATAATTCATCAGCATTATTTATTAGGTAATACAATGGGTACCAAATTGCTAATAATATAATTATGGGAAAACAAAAATAGAAATTTTATTTTACAAAAGGTGCATAGAGTGGATGGAAATAAACCTATATCAAAAAATTGGTAAATCATTGTATAATTAACAACAATAAGTGATTGACAGAGTAAAAAAAGAAAAGAACAAGTTTTGAAAACCAGCTTCACTATCAGTGGTAGGATAAAAGGAGTTAAATTGGTTTCAAGAATAAGTTTTGAAAAAGCAGACATAATTACTAATGGTAGAGGGGAGTATTAACTGGTAATTAAACAACTTTTGAAAAACAACTTTATAACAGTAATAGAGGGTGTTAAAATTGACAAGAATAACTATTATGAGACCCAGCCACAGTAATTATTTTAATTTGAAAATTAGATGCAATATGTGGCTTTTTAAATTTAATCTTAAAATTGGGCTAATTAGTCCAAAATGGAATTGTTTCTGTATAGATAAACTGTATCGGAAGCACTTATATTATGGAGTTCACCTTTAGTCCCGGTAAGTATTTTTTAAAACATATATCATATATGAAATGATATTCATATATCTTTAGCTAAGGTTTCATGATTTTATAACAACATCTAATAATAAGTTTTATTCATATAAATACCTTATATAATAAGAAAGAAAAACCACACTCATATGAATCTTGTTGCAAACATCTGAATAAAAAAAACACGAATGCAGCTGTTTGTTAAACATGCTTTAAATATGAATATCCACTTCTTCAGAGCGAACCACAACTCCGAAGATGGTTGAAATTGAAAGAAAGGAGAAAAGATATGTATAAATGACCAATTTAAGGTCATCTATAATTTAAAAGGCAATTGCAAGTCTGCAAGAAAAAAGAAAGAAGATCTTGAGAAAAATAAAACACACAAACACACACACACTAAGTTATAAAATATAAGATCATATTCATGTTAATATGCATATATACTATAATAAAACCCAATAAGATTATTTTTAATTTTTGATAATCCAGTTCTAGTCTCTATTATAAATGATTATTAGTTTTTTTTTTTCTTAATTATTTAATATCCCTGGTAGTCTCCGTCGAGGTCAAAATAATTAAATGTATCATCTTGTTGTGGATGAGAAGTTAAAACAGGTTGAGAATTTATAGAAACGGTTGTTTCAATAGGTTGTGGAATTGAATGAGTACTCATCCTAACTAATTTTCTCTTTCCAAATGCTAAAACAGGTGAAGATGTTGGAAGTGATGTTGATGATATCTCACTACGAGAATTCGAACTTTCTGGTCTATAGTTAACCGTTGTTTGACTTGAATTTAAATTTGAAGTAGAAAGTAATAATGGTAAAGGATTTTGTCGATTATTTGAAATCATATTATCTGGAAATAAATTTCTAAATGGAATTAACCCAGTTTCTCTCCACCTTGATACAATTGCATGTGGTGGGAATGCAGCTTTCCTTGCACTACTTAAAGTTGTTAACCATTCTTGTTTATCTGTTTTATTTCTTTTAACATCTAATTGTTCTTCATCTGTGGGTATATTAAAAAATTGATCAAAATTTCCAAATGATAAAAGTTTTAAAGGATGAACAAGATGTAAAATTCTGTATGGTATTCTTAAGAAACAAACATTATTATTCATACATCTTTCAAAAAATTCAAGTTTCATATTTGATCCAAATATAATTAATCTAATATCCTTATCTGATGAAAATGTATCTTGATTTATATTTGAATGTTCATTAAATATAACATCAAACCAATGTATTGGAACTCCAGAATTTTCCCATCCTTTAACACTTGCAATAAAAGTCCAATCAGAATAAGAGTCTTTTGGTAACCAGTTTGGTAATACTGTAACATCTTTAAACATTATGTATGGAGGTAATGTGGCTCCAGTACCTGAAATACACTCAACAAGCGTTAGGTTCACAGATCTTCCTTTTTTTGTAGAATTTAAATCAGAATTATTACTTTGGCTTTGACTTCGACTTTGGCTTCTACTTTGACTTGAAGAATCATTTATAGAAAGAGATGTTTCTGTTGGGGAATTTTCATTACTAACAATTTTCCATGTTCCTGAAGATTCTTGAATTGAAAAATCAAAATCACACATACTGTAAATATCTTTTTCTTTAATTTTAAACTTAGAAATAAGTCCAGAATATGCTAAAGAGAATTGTTGAAGAAGTTGGAATTGATCAATAGAAATTGTTTGTTTTTTCTTCTCTAATGCAGTCACAACGATCCCTTTCAATTGAGGATGCCTTTTAAAGAACCTATTTATCCAATGCTGTCCAAGAGCCCTAGTTGTACTCACATCCTCTCTAATATCTCCAGATTTTCTCCTCATTATCTCAACAGCAAAACCTTTAACTTCATCATATGAAACCTTATAGCCAGCCATTCCCAATTGGGTAATAACTTCAACTAATAGGCATTCTTCAGCTTCAGATAAAAGTTGACTATGAGCTATAGCTTTCCGATGAGATTTATGATTATATCTGATTCTTCCAAATAAGGTACTATAAGGGACATTATTTTTAACAGCTGCATCTTTTATGGATTTGTATTTACCTGATTTAAGTTCGGTTTCTGCTTTTTCAAGGGAGGCTTGCTCATCATCAGTTAATCTTCGAGACATTATTTACTTTTAATTTTGAAGGGATTATAATTCACACACACGTTTGTTTTTTAATTTAAAAAAAACTTAAAGGGGGGAAAAACAAAGAGGATAAAAAATGTTTTGGTGTATATTTTTGTAGGTACCTATGAAGCAAATAGATAACAATAATAAAATAAGTAAATAACAGTTATGAAGAAAAAAAATCGACAAATAATTATAAATTTATAAGCACTTAGTATGAACTTTTAATTAATAAACACTTGTAATTGTTAAAAACCTTTTAACTTTTTTTTTTTCTCTTTTGATATTTAAATTATAAAATAACAGACAGTTGTATGGAGAACAAAAGTCAGAGATTATTATGTATATATAATTTCAATTTCCAGAAAAGTTTTGAAGGATTTACCCTTAATTATAAGTTTTTTTTTTGTTTAAATATTAAATATTAATTAAATCTCAAATAACAAATTTTAATTAACGTTATAACAGTAACAGTAAATAAAAAAACAAGAGAGATCAATGTACATCAAAACTCAATAAAGAGGTTAATCGGTATATATTTATATTTAAAAATTGAAATAACTGAACTACAAGTAAAGATGGGATTGTAAGTGTTATGCATTCATGCAGATAGATTGGAATATATGCATGTCCTAGTTCTGGGTCCAGTCTTATTTTTTGACGTTCTCAATATATGCATAATTGTAACGGGTAAAGCCATAGGGGGTGTTCAAAGTATAAATATTGTTTCTGTCATAATGAAACAATAAACGTCACAGATGGTCTGTTTAATATTGTTTATCCACTCTGTCGGAAAATTTAGTTGTGATATAATAATAATCAAAGTTTGAAAATCACATATGCTTATGCAACTTAAAAACGCAGATAGTGTTCACAATTATCATTGGTATAAACCTAATAATTGTTAAACCATCACAATGGAATTCGAATCATTAGCAATACGTGTGTTACGTTTACTTAGATAAGTAATCTTCAGAAGACATTGTTTTTTCTATAAGTTTCTAATAATTGTTATAATTTACACATATGAAATCCATGACCAACCCCATTATCCATATAACTACAGCTTAAGAACGTATCAAAGATTTACCATGTACTTATGTTGTACTATCAATTATAATGTAATTCTACATAGCTCTAATATAAATACACGCTGTCCAATTTGATGTAGTAATGTGACTGCAATTGAGAAACACAAAATATAATGCTACAATGATATGTATAATGAGTGGCAGAATCTCTTTGGTCTCTATCGAGGAATTCACCTATTAGATCTTCACGATAGTCACTATGTTGCAAATTTTTCATGAATATTACTGGCAGTATTTGAGTAGAATGTCTGCAGCTTGCAAATATACGTTATACAATTTCAAGTACAAGTCCTGCATCGGTGATCAAATCGCAATTGAGAGATATAAACCTATATCCTTCATTGAGCTCAATTAGTAGTTGTCAAATAAAACATATTTAAAGAATGTGAATGGGGTAACATGGTCATGATCACTTTTCTACAGTGAACCACCCAGATACCGATATCATGTTTCAAAGATGTAATATTGGAATGATATGATATATATTTAATATTAATTATAATCGTAATTGATCTTTTTATTATTAGTGTAACAGTATAACGTATAAAAGATGGGCGCTAAACAACTCCAAAAAAGAAATATTATGCGATTAATAATACAGACTAGACTAGCTGCTATGGCGCACACACACTAAAATTTAAAAAGAGAAAAGGGAGGAGGATATTTTATTTGTCTTGATCATTACGAAAAAAGAAGTTGTAGTTGGAGTTGGGTTTGAGAGTGATATCGCAGTATGTCATATAACCTTTTCATCCCGAAGGGGAAATAAAAGCGACCTTGCTTTTCTATTCAACGTACTCATAAAAGAATTGCTATTAATAATTAAGGTTATATGCAGCTATTCGAGTGGTTAAGCCCGTCCGATCCAACCATTATCAAAAAACAGGACAGTCGGCGGCGTTTAAACTCTCGTATGATATATATTTTCTAGTTTTCTTAACCATAAGGTAGCTTTTTAGTGCGGGACATCACAGTCCACAGCAAGTTCTATTTGCGATGGTACTGCCTCTCTTGATGCTCCTTCAGGCCTTGCACTCTATTAATTTTTACTGGCTAAGCCAGCTCTAATAAGTCTTGGAAACTGCTTCTGAATAAGTCATCTAAGTGCCAGTAATCCCAAGATTACAAAGTGCCTTAAAGATCTACAAGGAAATAAATATCAAGGTTCACCATCTTTCGCACGACCCAAGAAAAAGAAAAAGAAAATCACCTTATTGGGATACACATAATTACCTATGACACTAATTAGAGGAGGCTATGAATTATCAAGTACGCTTCATATAATGCAATTTGTCCAAATCCAGAAGATTTGCTCTACGTTTCATCCACTTACAAGTCAGTAACAACGTCAATCACCCACAGATAAAACATTCTTCAAAACGCAACAAAATTATTTATGGTATAGAATGTGAATGTTTTTAATGAGCATATAGGATAATCTAGTTTTCATTTTTTTAAAGGCAAGAAATAATTTTGCTAATTTTTAAAGAATGTTTTGGTACATCTGTGGGCGGTTGTAAGTTGACAGTCCGTAAGACTCCGCATAAGTTATTACGCAATTTCTTACCCTTCTTAGTACTTACCTACATACCAATATTCTCTCTAGTGACCTAACTTACCTTATATAGTTTAATACTATGTTTTTCTATAATAGAAAAAAATCCTGACACACATAACAAATATAAGTATGCGCCCTCGGTAATTCTCTTTATAGCCTTAAAAGCGGGGTGAATGATTGGTGATGTTTTTTTACGTCGTAAAATTCAGGGTAATTAATGATGAGAAGTTGATACAATGAGATTCTATTTAATTTATACCAGAAGACGGGCTAAATATTCGGCCATAAGTTGATTATTTAATCCAAAAATATGGCTGTATTATAGTTAATTTCACTCACGTGGCTTAAAATAATTCAACAACTTGATGCACTATATTTGTACTCAGTATGGCCGAAAATCAATAATCGGAAGAGAATATAATTGGTGAGATGTCCGAATACTTAGTTTATCATCCTGGCGTGTATTTATTTATCATAATGGCCGAGAATAAGTGTATTCTATGTCCTATTAGTTGTGCGTGGGAATGGCCCAACATTAGTACATCACATGGCCAATAAGTATTCATCGTAGTGACTGAACATTAGTACCTGGTGTGGCCTGATATTAAGTGTATTACTTAGTGCATTGCTTTTCGGAACATGGTTACATCATGTTGTGGAATTAAGGCATATTGTGGGCGAATATTTAGTTTACCAAGGGGCCTAAATAATTGAAATGGACGTATATGCAATGCATGAAAGCTAAATAAGCAATTGCATATTATTATTAAAGACAAGTACTACATGTTGAAACAAATACGCCAAAAAGTCGCATGGCCTCCTATTCAGTAATATTCACTGCTCAAGAGTGAATAATAGATCTAGATATCTATGGACAATGGTTAACAATTATTCCAGAAATATATTCATCTATTTAATTTAATCTTAATAATAAACGCTCATCAATTAATAATTACAATACAAAATCGTCTCTGGATCTAGATATTTCGTTATATCAACAAGAAACAATGCATATGCATAAAACTTTCAAAATCAGTATGACATATACCAATTAATGACCTCGCGATCGTATTAATATTGGAATACCTACCCTATATGCGTTATAAATGGGAATAAAATGAAAGTAGATATAAAATTAGAAAATAATATTGAGAATAATAATAACAGTATTGTATTAATAATAATAATAAAAATAATGATAGCAATAATAATGATACAAAGATGATGGTGATGACGATGAACCTCGTATTAATATTGGGATTAGATTATTAAGTTGAAATATTAAGGTTGAATCAAGGGTTGAACCGTTTTGAGGTTTCGACTAGAAATAAATTAGATATATAAATAGTGGATAAATTCCATTTTAGAAAAGTAACTGAGAATATATTAATAATTTTCCTATAACACATTAAATCGCTTACACAACAATAAGCTTAGAGATTTATATTAAACAACTAAATGACACTATGCAAGAATTGGTGAAGCTCAAGGAGGAGAATGAACAAAAATTAATTAATTCAGAAGTACGAAAATTAAACAATCGTGATTTTATTAAAAATAATAAACGATGAAGCAATGACTTCTGCAGATTCAAAGCTAATAATTCTTGAGATGACATTTGGTATCAATAATATAAATTCACAAAAGGAATAAGAAAATGAGTCCCACTCCATTTTAGAAACTGTAAATGGACATGGTTTTGTGAAGAGAACCCTTCAAAATTTAAATTTACACAAGGGGGTATAAGTATTCGTCATGTTACTTTTTGTTAAAGTTCAAAGTGCCTGTTCTCCCAGTTGCGCCAAAAAGCCAATCAACCCTTTAGTGAACTGTTCTAAGAGTGTAATTATACGTAAACAATTATATTGAGTATCGGTCAACGAAAGAGAAGGAGTAAATTTCTTAAACACATTAATATATCGATACCCAGCTAATCCTAACATTAATCTTGCAATCAATATTGGGTCCATATTGGTCAAACTA
>BCKZ01000003.1:1112737-1270182 GCA_001600815.1 Alloascoidea hylecoeti
TAGTTTGACCAATATGGACCCAATATTGATTGCAAGATTAATGTTAGGATTAGCTGGGTATCGATATATTAATGTGTTTAAGAAATTTACTCCTTCTCTTTCGTTGACCGATACTCAATATAATTGTTTACGTATAATTACACTCTTAGAACAGTTCACTAAAGGGTTGATTGGCTTTTTGAGTATGTAATATATATCCAACACTTTTATTGAATATATTCCTCATTTTATTCCATATGAGGGAGGTGTAGAAGTGGCTAATATATATTCTAGTGTAATTATAAGTTCAATTGCAATACAGCCAAGGCGGTGGAGCTAATCATGGTCTACAATAAAGACAAAATAATTGGGCTCAATTTACAACATGAAATGGTACTAATCTACATTTTTTTTTAGAGAATGCATTAGCAATTATTTAAAATCTCGGTCACCATTTTATATTACAAAATCAGCCCAATTGTATTATATCCCGTTTGTGCCATGTTTTAATCTTAAATCGTACCAATTGTTTTGTAACAGACAAAAATTAGTACTTCTACTGGGTTTACTCCTGATCACTATTTTTAGGATAATTCATGTTTCATGATCACTACCGAATTAATCATCTAGGGTTGTGTCAAATATTCCGTATTTCTATGAAAATACCAATATATTAATAACGATGCTTTTATGTTTTGAATAAATTCAACTATAAGATCTATGTAGAGTTTGTGTAGGTTCCTTGGACAAGGGAAAATGCACCTCCAAAAAAAAAATGCTCCTGAATCTTTCTTTGATCAACCATTACTCATAACCCATCACCATGCCAGAAAAAACTTAATGCAAAGCCGTAAAAGGATAATTGGCGTTTGAGATTATATAGCACTACAGTTTATAATAATTGGGTCATAGACCCGACCCACTGCTTATATTCAGATAGACACGAAAAGTTTGTTTGGAGCCGCCTCAGACTCTCAATTAATATTAGTATAGATTCTTGGCAATTTGAAAAGGACAGAGATAACATGCAATTGGTTCAAATAGTAGAAACGGTTATGTGAAAAAAAAAAAAAAAGATAGCCATAGATCGCATACAGATTTAAATATAATAAACCTAATAGATTTGTGTGTTCTTCCCGAGATATCACAAGTTCTTGAAGTTAAGCAGAGAGTGTGATGTCATCTAAAAAAAATATGAGGGAGCCAAAACGCCTACCAGTTCATCTACGAGAATATTTGCTATAATAGAGCGCTTGAAGAAGTATTTGCCTAGCTCTCTACTTTAAGATCTGCAAAATTACAAAAACTTAGATTTCTTTTATTTTTCGATTTTTTGGAGATTTTTAGAAAATCATTTCTCGATTTTTGATTTTCTTTTGCCCAAACTTAAGGAGCTCAGTAGTATGTTGGATATAAGTTAACTTTAATACTCAATAATAACACCATTTTCAGGATTATTTTTGATTTCGTGATGGGTTCAATGCCATGTAGGATTCCGCTAAACATTTTATGTGTGAAGTTAGTTATACATCAACATGTATAGCTATACATGTATATTGAAGTTTTGAAGTTGTGATCGTGATCAGCACATTTTTCCAGCTAGTGCTAAACACAGCTACAATTGCTATCTTAAATATTCCAAGCTTAAGCTTAATTCATCCTTGAATGGATTACTTCCTGCTAGACCCATTGTATTACCATCAAACAAGTAAATAATTTTCACTTATATTTAGACCATTAGAAGGTATAAGATCTTATATAACAAGCAAAGAAATACTATTTTTAATATATCAGGATCGGAAGAATTGAGTTAGCTATATTTATTTTCATTAATCTCTCATGTTTCGAATTCAAATTATTCAATCCTTCAAATGGTTTCTTTGTTTTTTTTGGCATGATGGCCGGTCAGCGGTCACCCATTCAGAGGCTTTTCCCCGTTGAATCTCATAATAATTTATATTAATAATTGGTGTGATATAACAGTATCTCCACTTTGTTAATGTTGTTGGGGGAAATATTGTATGTAGAAGTGGCGGAACACAACAATAATTAAGTAATATTTGTAATTTAAGGTTTAAAGCGTATTAATCCGGGTAACTATTTGGTATATCAAAGAATAGTTGTTGATAGCACTTACATAGGGTACAATCAGAGCTTCAATTATTTGAAAATGTTTATGTCATGGTATTGTTGTTCTTTTATATATCAATATTTTGGTTTGCTCATTATTTGCCACTTATACAATATTGATGAATGAACTGCAATGACGTTGTTAAAAATTTTCGCGTCGCGTAGTTGTAGGGATTAGAAATATTTTGACACCGAATCCACCGATATCACATTTCATTTAAAATTAATTGGAGCCAAGGTGTAAATTTACTATAAAACTTAACTAATTAATGGAAATGAGGTTACAGATATCTAAGCCTAATATATAATGATAATAATTTTATGGTTATTTCTTTCATTCTTCATCCATACTTTTGGATGTAATCGGTGTTGGGTTGTATGAGTTCATGAAACTTTAAGCTGAAATATATGATATATTTAGCTATAAATTATTATAAGTACAATATAACAGATGGGGAAAACTTCTTAAGCTTTCCTTCTAGGCCACCCGTTTTTACAATTATCATCATTGATCGAGAGAATTACTAAGAAACTAATTATAATAACCTTGGAATGTAGCCCGTGTAGGAGTTAACGCTCATATTTCCATTCTTTATTTAAATATTTTAATGTGGCAAATGAATAAAATGATGAAAGAATAGAAATAAAGAAAAGTTTAATAAATAAACCTGATTTAAGCATGGTTAACATACAAGTAATAGTACAAGTGCCGACTCTCTGGAATAATATTTCACATATTTTGAAAGGAATTTCGTAGATATCGGAGGTCGGTAGGAATCAATCCGTTGTTACATATAATTAATATTCCATTATAATAGTTTTGAAACAAATGAACTCTTCTGGACTTTTAGGACTTATTAATTCTGAAATTAGTAACGAGCAAAAGTCCAGCTGAAATATATCCACATCCGGAACTCCATCCATTCCAACAGGGATTTCAAGACAACCTTTTCGCTTTTTACAACATGGACAATTCCATTTCTTTATTCAAGAACTTCTAAGCTGGGATAGAATGGCGTATCAAGGATAACAATAAGGATCTCTCGGGGTTAAGAGCGTTATGTCCCGCCAATCAGCGCGCAGATATTGTTGCTGACTGAGATTACATCTTGAGGTGCATGAGGCCTGCATGAGTTCTGCAGCTTTGTTATTATTATAATATTAGCAATAATTATTATATATTGGTGCAAACCTCTTTTTTTTTCTCCTCGTCCTCATCTCTTCTTCTCAACTTTCCAGTTTCCCAATTTACCCATTTTTTAACTATGTCATTTGCTGCTCTTAAAACAGTTCTCACTTCAATTGTTTCTCCTAAAAAGGAAGATAAACGGAAACAGAAGAATTCTCTCCTAGCACAATCTTCAAATGCCACTGTTTCTGCCTACGGATCCGTGGAATCAAGCAATTCTTCCACACTCACTGATGATGTTGAAGCACAATCAATAGACTCCTCAAGCTCAAATCTCGATATCTTAGGAAAATCATTCTCTGTGGATCCAAGAGTTATGTCTGATGTAATCATTGGTCTCTCGGATGGCCTTACGGTGCCCTTTGCCTTAACTGCAGGGTTAAGTGGTTTGGGTGATACCAAACTTGTCATCACAGGTGGACTTGCCGAACTCGTTTCTGGTGCTATATCAATGGGTCTAGGTGGATTTTTAGCTGCTAAATCAGAATCTGAATACTACGTCTCTCAAGTTGCTAGTGAACGGGCAAATTTTAAGAAGGATCCTGAAGCTTTAGATCTTGAAGTTATGGATATTTTATCTTCTTATGATATTTCTGAACAAACAATTGGTTCTTTTGTCTCAGATCTTGAAAAATCTCCAGCTTCAATGATTGATTTTATAATTCGATTTGGTAAAGGTTTAGAAGAACCTGCTGAAGGTCGTCAGTTTACATCTGCTCTTACAATTGGTCTCTCTTACTTCTTTGGTGGGTTTGTACCACTCCTACCATATTTCTTCACTGATTTGGTTCACACCGGTCTTTTAATCTCTTTACTTGTCATGGTTGTTACCCTATTTATCTTCGGTTACATTAAAACTGTTGTCTCAATAGGCCCTGAATCCTCCACATCAAGCCGTGTCTACAGTGGGTTCCAGATGGTACTTGTTGGAGGCGCCGCGGCGGGGGCTGCTTGGGGTCTTGTTAAGTTAATTGAATGAACTAATATAACAACATGTGCACATGTTTTTTTCATGCTGAATTAGCTGGCATGATTGGTGCATCTTGGTTTCTACAATACAAAAAACATAAGATTATCCCAATTCTTGGCTGGAACAAAATATCATGATCATGTTTTATGTAACAATTGTTGATATATTTAAATTATCTATCCTTTTGCTTCACCCATGTTATTTTCTCCTTATTTCTAATGTTCCATTAATATTAATATATTTAATGAAGATTATTGCATTGCATATCTGAATCTCTAATAATTTTTGCGGAAATTTACGAAGATTTGAGCTCCCATAATAAGCATTCATCTCCCTCACTCGATCCTCTCTCTATTTTTTTTTTTCACTTTATCTTTGTTATCATTTTAAGATTTGGTTTTTTGGCTTTTTACTATTTATTATTATTTATTATCATGTTTCAATCATTATTTCAATTGTTTACTATATATTTTTTTTGTACTTGTATATAAATCTTATAATTAGTTATATAAATTTAAAAATGGTAAACAATGATAAATTTCGATAATTCTATAATTACAATTACAATTGATTAATTAAGCTCTCCATTATAATTATACTGGATTAATTATCATCAAATATCAATTTCAATGAGTAAAGATTTTGATTAATTTATGGCAATTGGCTACCAATGTAATGAATTATACAATATGTCAATGACCCCTCTACCATATTAACGATTCTACTAATAACCTAGGTGTAATATTTATTGAGATTAAGATTAAGAATTACTTGGAATCGTTAGATTTAAAGGTTTCAGATTGATTTAACAATGTAATTGTTGATAATTTGTTGTATAAAAATATTATAAATGAAGAATTTGCATAAAATTATAATTAAATATGAAAAATCAATTGAAAATTCGATTATAATTTATGTAATTAACCAAAGAAAATGATAAGAACACGATTGATATTGAAAAAGTATGGCTTAAATATAATTAATCCAATCGATAATTGAATAATATACGAAGACGTCTCCAGTTTCTTTATCATATTCCTAGAATATAAGTATGTAAGTTCCGGTAGAGTCCCAATTGGGTATTCCATCAATATCTACACCCAGACACCCATGAATACGAAATTGAAATCAAATCTTCACAACTCATCGATAGGAAAAATGGCTGACATAGAAACAGAATCTATAGTTGAAAATGATCTTCATGATGAAGTACAAGATTGGAGAATCTTGAAATCCTTAGATGATAAGTAAGTTATTATTTTTTATGTTACAAATTAATTCATGCTAATATTTATATATTTTTTTTTAATTTTTCATAGAAAAGATTTTAATAAACCATTACCAAAAAGAGGTGAAAAAGATTTTGAACCAGATGGAACTGGTGTACAACAAAATATTCTACAAGATAGTTTAAATGCAATGTTTGATGCACTTGAAGGTGAAAGAAAACATAGTGGGAAACAACATATGGCTGCTACTTGGTATCCTAATTCAAATCAAGCTGTTATATCTTCTCCAAAAGGCCCTTTTTTCTCATCAATTGGTAGAATGGATTTTCAAAATCGAGTTTGTTTATATCCAGAAGAAATTTTATATCTTGTTGAAAGAGGGAATGTTGAATGTTTTTTAAATACTTCAATTGGTACTAATGAAGAATCACCTGAAGTAAATGGTATTCCAATGTCTTTACAACATTTATATAGTTCTGTTTTTTCCAAACCTGATGAAATTGATAAATATCATGTTTATTCATACTTGAAAAGATTGGGTTATTTGGTTGTAAGACCAGATAATAACCAACCGCTGTTGAAATTATCTAATATCTCAACTTCTAGACCTTCAAATAAATTAAATCCATTACGAACCAATCTATCAAATTACCTAAAATCTACATTTTCTATATTTTCACACGTTTTAAATACAGTATTAAATTCATCAAATTATGCTTTAAATTCAACATTAACATATATGAAAACACAATCAATTTATAACTTATCATTACATCACTTTAAATTATTATATTCAAAATTCCTAAATATTATAACTCCATACTTAACAATATATATATCAAAGATACAAAAATTAATATATAATTATCAATTAACTCCAAGATCATATCAAACTATTTATAAAAAAATGATACAAATTCCTTATTATAAACCATCAACTCAATTACAAATTAATCCATTAATAATTCCAAAAATTACTTATAATGTTTATAAACCAACTCCACAATTTAAAAAATCAAATCCTGGTAAACCGGATTTTCAAATTATTGTTTTATCTTCTCGTGATACAAATATGTTGACTATAAATGAATTAAATCATTTATTTTCAATTTCAAATAATAAAAATTGTCAAAAACCAATAAATGATAATGAAGATATTAAAAATTCAAAACCAAGGACACAATTTAATAAATTACAATTTGGTTATCAAACTATTATTTTAGCAATTGTTGATTTTGGAACTATTAGTTTTTATAGAGTTGGCGAAGTTTGTTTTGGTGATGAAAAGATTTATAATGATATTGGTAAAGATTTAAGAAAGGGGAAAAGAAAAGGAAATATTAATGGGAGGAATGGTCTTAAAGGTAAACCACGAAATAATAATAATAATAATAATAATAATAATAATAATAATAATAATAATAAGAACAAGAATCAAAATCATAAAACAAATGTTCAGGAAGTTAAAAGTTGATTTTTATGTTGCTGTTACAATATATCATGATATGTGATTATATTGAAGCATTAAACACATATAAATATTAATGAATTATGCATATGTATAGTAACAAAACTCTCTATTTAAGATTTTGGACCTTAGAAAGATGTGAAGTGAGTTGATGAATTAAGGCTCTAAAAAAGTTTGATTAATAATGATATACCGTATAGCATTGAAAATTTGAACCCGTGGTTTATGTTTTTAGACACCCCCCTCCAAAAATTTCCTTTTTTAAATCTTGGTTAATAGATCATAAAATGGCTCTTGGAGTTCCGTTAGGCAAAACTTTCAGGTAATTCTAATTATAAAGCGCATTTAAACCCAGCTAAGCCAATTAAAATATATATATGAGTAGAAAATGGATTCTCAATTGCTGAAATAATCAGAAGGCTTAATATTGCAAATTCAACTGGGTGGTTCATCGTAAATAAATACACTCCAACAAATCACCTTCTCGATATTAAGCTTTGTATCTATTTCATAATCAGTTAACTTTGTATGTCGGGTATTCTCTATCACGAAACCATTCATCGGGATCCTATGCTGTAATACATCCTATAGTTAGTTGATTGTATCGAAAATCTTGGATTATTTGACCAGTTTCAATGTTCCAGGATTTCACAGCATCAAATTCTCTACTATACATAATATCATTATAAACGCAAATATCAATGATCCAACCTTCACCTTTTAAACGGTTAATTAAACTGTGGTCGACTTTATAAATTATTAAGACTTGATTTCCAACCACGTAATTATTATTGCAACATACAACGTAACCATTGCATAAAACGACATTCCTTATGAATTTATAGAAATTAACTGTGTGTCTTGATAGCATCAAACGATCTATTGGTTCAAAATCTGGCAATTTCCAAATTATACAAGAACCATCAGATTAACCAGAAACCAAATATTCATCATTAATATCAATGAATCTAACACCACCTACATGAAACTTGATATCGTTATTTATTGTTAATTTCAATATTGCCGCTCCTGATAATTTCCTCTGTAACTTTGGTTCTCCTAAAATTCTTATTGTAGAACCTTCTGAACCAAAATCCAATTTCTAAAAAGTTATACTATTACTAATGCTGAAGTATTACTCTGAGCAATTAAAACATGAGCATTGTCTATATCAAAAACAAAGTAGGCAGCTGGGAGAAGGATATCACCAAGTATATAAGAAAATTATCTGGAGGTCCGAAAGTTTCAATGGTAACGCAGTTTAAAGTCATTAGTTCGTTGATCGGATGGCAAGTGCAATTTGTTATGATTAAATCTTTATTATTATTACCTTCTATCCCAAAAGATTTCAATATTGGAGACAAAATAAAAAGAAGGTAAATAAATGGGATTAGTACCGGTATCCAAGAGAGCGTGTTGTCTAACTGGAACTGTATGCCCTTCAAAAGTAACGCGGTCTAACGAGATACCTAGATCTGCTTCTCTGGACAGCGGGAGAGAATATAAATCTCCAGTACATATAAATTACTATCAACTCCACCAAATATAATACTTCGTGAAGAAAATTCATCTGTGGAGTTCAAAAGAGAGAAAAAGCAGAATATTTTGTAACCCCAGATTCAACTAAAGCATGCTGATAAGTACGATAATGCACACTGCTTTCTATACCACCCTCAAAATCAAACGAAAGACCCAAACTCCATATGACAAAGCAAATTTATGTGCTAATCCCAAGGTATAACTTTTAATTGTCTTTCCAGCAATGGTTATATCATCTTTAAACCACTCGCTTGTTGCTGTATTCCCAGTTTCATATCCCTGATTAAAAAATACCCCAAAAATTATGTTGAAAAGTAGATTGCGATGCGTTAAAACCAACTGGTCTACAATCAGGGCAATTATAAGTAGTTGGTCCAACCTCTGAAGAAGGAACCCATGCACTTGAACCAGTATCTATATCAATTAGTTCTGTGAAGTCAGATATCTGGGCACAAAATTTCTGATTTGGTAGATGTAAAATTTCTCCATTTTACTTCCTGTGTAGCTTGGAGGTAGTAATCCCCAAAGACAAGTCCTGAAGAATCATTGCAGAATCAATGCAGATCCACATAGCATGAAGTTGTGATAAGTCGACAACCAACCCAAGTGCACCTTTCTGACGTTATGGAGTTACTTGATTGTTCTAAACCCCCCTAGGTAGTAGCTACAACCGTTTACACCAATTAAAACATCACATATGAAGTACCTTATATAAATGAATTTGTAAGTTTTTTCACCTGAATATTTAAAGGCTCATTGGATTTATGGTAATATCTATTTCACACCCCTAGGTCTCGATTCGTTATACGTGCTCCAAGATATATTTCCAATACATAATTATAACTAAGTTCCGGTGCCGTTGGCTGTTAACTATGGGAAAAATTTTATACATGTGTGAATCAAATCACAATAATTTTATTACCCAATTACCCAATTCTTAATAGTCAATTAAGATACCATTTCATTGATTATAACTTAATTAGAGCATAAAAGTTTTATCTTCACGTTTCTTGAATGTCATTTTTTATAAACCATTGCTTCACAATGTTCATCAGTCTCGAAAATAACACAAGCATAAATGTGTTTTCAGGACCTGAAAATTTGGAATTCCCTCGACTTATTATATACGCCAAAAATGATGAAGTCGGATTATATTACTTTACAATTCCTCAAAACTTGGTTATTCTAAAATATATCACCAAAATTTGTACAATATGCAGATACACAATCCGTTAGAAGACCAAGTGAAATGTTTCTCAAATGGATATCTTCACGATGCAATTATTTATCTTTGATTTCCCTTCATTTATCACATGCCAACTAAATATACTGGTTGTGTTGTAATTATAGCAAATAATGAAGTACAACATAATTCTGGTTGTTATATGCACATACTAGATTGCTACTTGACACTGGTAAACTAATTCAGTCAGTTTAAAATTTAGATACATATACATGTATATATTAGATTATGTATATTTTCCCTATAATAAATATGTAATCTTTATGTAACTTGAGCCACGGAATGCCTGTGGATGGCCAAGGAAGGTCGGTAAAAGATAGCTATTTAATGAGGTACCATTGGAAATCAAGGGTTATCTCATTATTATTGTGTTATAATTAAGAATTTAAGATTCATTACAACAATACCACGGCCATGGCCAATTTACTTATAATGTATGCACTATAGAGTCTATAGTACATAAATGTGCATACGGTAACACCCCAAATACCCATTAGCAATAATTGAATCATTTCAAGCTAAAATAGACTCGCCACAGGATTAAAAACGGAGGTGTCAGAGAATTGTTGACTGGGTTAAATTTCACTAACTCAGAATAGATTGTATATGAACCTAACAGTGTTTGGAGCTAATTTTCAAAATGAAAGGTGGTGTATGGGTGTAATACTCCAGAATACACTTCAATATGCACATGTGTTGCGCGCGTTGCATGTGTCAATCAGGAACAGATTTCTTGAACCTGGTATTTGTTTAGGTCCCTTAAATAGGACTTCATGGTTGATAGCTATTTATATTATAGAAGTCTTTGTTTAAATAACTCCTCAAGGTAGAAAACTAAATGAAGAGACCTAGGATCTCAATATTTTATGCATACGGGTAGTTACGTAATCTAACAAGATTCGATTGATTTTGAAACAGTTACGAGAATCTCAAACAAGTTTACTATTTTTTATTTTGTAGCAATAGTAATATAATGAACATTTAGAAAAGTAAATTAAATAAATTGTGTGCGTGCTAAATCATAATATAAAATTAGAAGATAAAATAAAGAAGTGATTAAAAAAATTAGGTAAAGATGAAAGCACACAATTAACACAAACTCATGATTAGGAGGCCTAGGTCAAGAGTAAAGTGAGTGACCATAGATATCATTCAAAACAAGAAAAGTAATATAACGGTATTAACAAGTTAACAATTATTGGTAATGCTAAGAATATATCAAGATATAACAACTAACTAAACATTCAATTCAGAAGATAATATAAAAGTAAAAGTAAAATATAAAACTTTTTATTTTTTGAGTATATTTTTTGAGTAAAAAAATTCAGCCTTCCTTTCATAATACCATACATGATACGATATAAACAATGATGGTGTGATGAGCGTAACACGTAAACTTATGAAAAAACTATTCCGTTAGTTCTTTTTAACGTAATGAAAAACCTTTTCTTGATTTTGAATTTCTTTCTTCAGATAATCTAGCACTTTCCAATTGAGATTTTTTCTCTTCTAATAATCTTAATTGTTTAGTTAATTTATCCTTCATTTCTTTATGTCTAGCAAATAATTCAGCTTCAGATTTCTTTAATTTAGCTTCCTTTTCAGCAACCTTTTGCTCAAAAACATTCTTCATTTCAGCTTCCATTTTAGTTAATTTAGCATTATGCAAAGATTTTTCTTCTTCTTGTCTTAAAGTAGGATCAAATTCACGGAAAACAGTATTATCTTGTTCAATACCTAATTTTTGTAATTTCTCCCTTCTATAATTTTCATATAAAACATTTGCAGTCTTTTCTCTTAATTCTTCCAAATAATTACGAATTAACATTTGTCTTAATTTAATAAAATCACAATGTTGTTCATTATCAACTTCAATTGTACCCCATGGGTAAGTTCTACCTCTAACAACTCTACCATCAGCGGTTTTAACTTCAGTTGTAGAACCAACAACAGCAAATGGAACTTTTTGAAAGATATCATTGTTTTCAGTAACAGTATCTTCATCATCATTATCATATTTAGGAGGTTGGAAGATATCAATTTCTTGAGCAGTAATATCATCTAAAATAGTACTTTTGAAGTTATTAATTTCCTCATCAGTTAAAATATCAGATTTAGCAATGACTGGGATCAAATTAACTTTTTTATGTAAGGATTTCATTGCAGCTATATCTAATGGCTTAAGAGAGTGACCAGTTGGCTCAATAAAATAAACGCAAGCATGGATTCTATTATCAGTGACGGTAGTTCTATTAACTTTTGATTCAGCCTCCAAATATTCATCAAAACGTTGCTCAATATTTTCAACAATTGGAGTCCAAGAATCTGTATTATTAATGAAATCACCAAATCCTGGAGTGTCAACGACAGTTAAGTGTAATCTAACGCCATTTTCTTCTAAATTGGCAGAAACGGTTTCGATAACTACAGTTTTTGGTATTTCTTCGGCTGGATCACGGGGAGGCTTTGGTTCATATAGCGCCTGACCAAATAACGTATTTACCAGAGTAGATTTTCCCAGACCACTTTGTCCTTTAGAGAATGTTAGTAACTGAAGCAAAATGACATTATAATTAAGTTGTTTCCAGGATAAGTTCCAAACTATAAGTTGCTACTAATCGCGTATTTTGAGTATTTTGAGTATTTTGAGTATTTTGGCTGGGACACAAAAAGCAACCTAGTAGAGATTCAACAAAACAAGATATTCAGTACTTACCAACAACCATTATATTTAAATTGAAGCCTCTTTTAATGGACTTTCGATGCCACTGATTTGGCAAGTTTGCAAAACCCACATAACCATTTAACTTTTTGATGATAATTTTGGCTAATTCGGGGGATACCTGTGTTGATGATTGTCGTGGAATCGGGGAGGAAGTAGACGAGACTCTGTCAAAGTCCATTAATGGTGACTCGACTAAATAAATATATTAGTAAAAGATGTAGAAATAAAAATAGAGAGCGCTTATGACGAGGGTCGAGACGGGACATAAACATTTCACACCCCGGCTAATGACCGGCCGAAAGATCTGACACGACAAAAGCGGTCAGGGAGGGGAACGGGGGACGGGAACATACCGGAAGTAGACATTGGATTTATATTCTTCGAGAAGACGGGATGAAAAGACGAGAAGAAGGTTGGAGGAGGGAAGAAAAAGGGGAAACATGTTGGAATGTTTAAGACGCCGTAAATCACGTCACGTGTAGAAATTTGCTTACGTTATCTTGCCTCCTCTCAGATTTTATGGTTACTATGCTGAATTGCTAATACACAATGAAAGATCTGGAAGTTTTACAGGCTGAAATCACCCGTTTGGACCAGAAAGGGTCCCTGGAAAAGTGTGTGGCCCAGGTTGACACTCTCATTGCCCAACTAGAGGCTATTTCCTCTCCTCAGGACTCTTCTCAAGAGTCTCAGAACACTCCTCAGCCAGATAAGACGATTGCCCAACTCCAATCCACCCTCTCCCAATTCCAAACAAATATCACATCTACACAGAAATCGATCCATTCGACTCATTCAAAATTCGGTAAACGTTTGGATAAATTATTCCATTCTGACTATAATACTTCTTATAACCCACATTCTTTCGATGAATCTTCAGATCATATAAATCGTGCTATAATAATGCATTTAATAAGAACTGGCCAAATTGATATAGCCCAACAACTAATGAAAGAATCAGATATTGAAGTACCCCAAACTCTTTTATCCCAATTTAAACAAATGAATATAATTGTAAATGATATTTTAAAAGCTGATTTACATTTAGCAATATCATGGTGTGAAGAAAACACAAATTATTTATTATCCAAAGGTTCACAATTAGAATTTCAATTAAAACAACAAGAATTTTATAAAATTTTTAAATTAAATGGTGAATTAGATGCTTATAATTATGCAAGAGATAATTTTTATAAAGTTGAAAATTTTGGTGTTGAAAAAATTGCAAAACTTATAACTTCAATTTTATATAATAATAACGATAATGATAATGATGATTATGATCAAAATAATAATACAATAATTTCCAAAAATAAATGTGAAACAATTGCAAGATTATTTACACAAGAGTTTTGTTCCTTGGTTGGTCTATCACCTGAATCACCTTTATATTTGGCAACAACTGCTGGTCTTTTATCTCTTCCAACTTTATCTAAATATCATGATATTATGATAAATAAAAGAAAATCAATTCCTTCTAATAATACTTCTTATATTGGTGGGAATTCTTTTAATGGTGTTGATGAACTTTCTGTTGAATTACCACTTCCTTCTTCACTTATCTTTCATCCAATTTATGTTTGTCCTGTTACAAAAGAAGAAATTACAAAGGGAAATCCAGCAATGAGATTACCTTGTGGTCATATTGTTTCATTACAAGCTGTTAGAAATTTATCAAAGGGAAACTTAGGTTCAAGTTTTAAATGTCCTTATTGTCCTCAACATTGTTCTCATCAAGAATGTATGGAAGTTGTATTTGGATAAGGTGGTTAAGAGATTAAATATAGGTATAAGTTGATTTTGTTATAATTTATATATATATATATATATGAGGTTTTTTTTATAATTACATACGATAACTTAACTAGATAATTGGAATACTAGAAAATTGATTGCTTAAACTTTGACCTACGAGTTATACATTATGGTACGTAGTTGCTATCATATAGTAAAGATGGAATAATTTAGCGCTAGGAGACTTTTAATGGGAAGAAAAAGATACTTGCTAGAAAGGTGTATTTTTTTTAGGACAAAGCATATAAAATTAGATTAAGTAAGAATATATAATAATTTATATGTGTGCCGTGGCTTTTCCCGTGGCTGTGATTGCATGTATTAGTTAGCTATCATATTGGGCACATGTTAGTCGTATGGGAAGATTGGGACTACCATATTATTTGGTGGTTCCTTCATTTTCTCTGAAGTTGTTGTGATTGGAACTAGATCCCCCTTGGATTGTCCAATGAGATTCCGATTTGCCTATTTCAAATATTTGGGAAAAAATCACATATCACAAATCAGGATTCCTTCAGAACCTAAGGCACCTACCTGAAAAACAACAGCAAGGGGTGCCACAGAAAATGCATTTAAGAATAGATGAGAAACCGATAAAAGTAATATCTGCATAGGGCGCAGATTTTGACAACCCAAAAGATACAGGAATCTCACCTAAGGTGGGGTAATTACTTCAGGGAAGAGAATATAAGGTATATTCAACCTGGGAAATTCATCAGGTGCTAGGAATAGCACCTACAAGGTAGGAGCTAAATAAACAACTCGAAAACTATTCATTCTTAACTGACGATTATATTCACTTCATCTCGATATCTGTAGCTTAGGTGTATATTCTACGCTGTCATAACGCTAAGGGGAAATGGTTTGGTGTTTAAAATGAACTCACCACAATTGTACAACTCAGTAACTTTCCAGAAAATGTCGTACTCTTGTAAGCTCTGGATCTAACACACAATTGCAAGAACTCGTAATATGATCAACCAATTGTCCTTTAACTCATACACAGAGCTTTTATGTCACTCAAGCCAGGTAGAAAAGTCAATCAAACAAATCCAGTCAGTCAAAATATTACATTGGTTTCTTTTTAGCAAAAGTGGTAATTGTTTTACTAAAAGAATAAAATCTATTGAAGCACTTCTTTCCCGGAACTTTCTACTAAAAACACTAAGGATTTCGCCATCAGCACGACAATTGCAATTGCAACACAGTAGTGATCAAATGGATGGCATTATTTAGAGCTAGCTCTAGTGATAGTGTGAGTCTCAGTGAGATATACTATGCATAGTGCCGGTTTATAGTGACTTTATACTATTTAGTTTAGATGTGTGTATGAGAGATATGCATATACGGAGGATAACGAATGACTATAAAAGTCTATAATATAGGGATATGCATATATCTACGGAACCTTCGATTGATTAACTATATTAAAATGGACATACTAAAATTTCGTATGAGACAAAGAAAATCTAACAAGGGCCCGAGCTTTAGATCTAACCATAGCCTTTGGAATGTGATGGAGTTGAAAGGTCAAATTTTACGTGTAAGCTTGCAAATTACAATATTACATTGAGGCCAAATTTGTCGATCCCTGATTATTTAAGATATAGGGAACGAGGCTACAGTGTATATCCCCAAACTTACACTATTATATGTTATATATACTTTCTAGCTATGTGTACCCCTGATTATGCTATTGTTGGTAGTTACACTATGTATGCATTATCAATTTATCATGCTCATTTCATGGTGTTATTTTTTCTCTGCCTATTACAGTAAGATCCACCAGAGAAACATTAAGCTTGTTTCCTATTTTATAAGTTTCAAATTGAATTTTTAAGGTACCAATACCTCTAACGCTACCAACGTTACCCACATAGTTCTTCAACAAACCAACGGAGACGCTATTTTCAGGATTTATGAATTTTTTTATGTTCTCCCCTGAAGTTGGTTGATCTGTGGTCTTTAAAAAGCAACCGGCTGCCCTTATAATGATATCTGATACATGTGTAAGAGTCGACAAATTACTATTTAAATTGAACCAAACATAACCATTTGAGTACTTTGCAATTGAATCCGGTAAAAATATGAAATCCCTATTGTCTCGGATTATTTTTATTAAATTATTCCATACTTTCAAAGGAATTCCAAACGATTGTAATTTAGGACAGGCAAAATTCTTGGGATCCTTTGAACAATAAATTATTATATCTGAAACAAAAAAAGAATCCAATTGACTCCCCTCAGGATACCTAACTCCTAACTTAAATATTTCCGTAGGTTTTAAACTTCCTTTAGGTTTAGAAGTATCTGAACTATTTATATCCTTTAAGCTTGGAGTGGCTGTTATAAAATACTTATCCATCTTCGGGTTGTCTGGATAAAAAACACCTCTTAGTGTTGGCAGAATTTTGTTATTTTTATATTTAACCAAATAAACATCACTTTTTAGAACTACCACTGTTGGTTGTTGCTGCACAGATTCACCGGGGGAAGATTGAGAAGCTTGTATATTAGTTTGAGTAGTTCGAGGGTTAAGCTCGCACTTAATAACATTTCCGACAATGCCTCCTGGCTGGTTAACAGCCGAATTAACAATATCTTTTTTATCGTTTACGTTTATAACTGAGTTATTGGGTGGAATCGACTTTTGATTGTATGTTGTCTGAGTGAGGTTCATAGAAAATGGGCCAGATTCACTGGTAGATGAACTAACACTACTTGAACTATCATCGCTATAATCATCC
Source organism: Alloascoidea hylecoeti (assembly GCA_001600815.1). Taxonomy (NCBI): domain Eukaryota; kingdom Fungi; phylum Ascomycota; class Alloascoideomycetes; order Alloascoideales; family Alloascoideaceae; genus Alloascoidea; species Alloascoidea hylecoeti. The sequence goes on from BCKZ01000003.1 coordinate 1,129,751, forward strand.
ATACGTAAGATGTCATAATCGTTCAATTCTGAATCTTGATCATAATCAAATAACAAATTATTTACATGCTTGGGTATGTCACTTAGCTCATTCTCGAGTTCATTATTAATGTCGATCTTTCTATAACTTAATTTCGTACTATTCTTAACATTTTTCTCGATCAAAAGAATTGTTTCTTCGTATGACTTCGAACTTTCTTTTGCAGTGAGCCATATATTCCAAAGTTCTGGAGAATCTTTTAACCAATAAGGAAGATAATAATTCATTTTTACAAAATCGGGAATACATTCACCAATTGAATCAGAAAGCTTGAAAACTTGATTAGCTCGACGATTGAAACTTTCGAATGCATGCTGAGAAAATGAAAGATCAATCCTTTCGTCTAGTAGACAAATGGTCATAGAGAGAATCAAGCTTTTAGTGGTCTTAGATATATTATCCTTGGAAAAGTTCGAGTCTGAGCTCAAAAATGAAGTCGATTGCAATGGTTTCGATGTTCTTGCAATGAGAGAAACAGTCTCTTTAATCTCTTCTAATTCTCGAATTAACCCCAATAAAAGTTCATCTGTAGGTAAGGCAGAATCAGCAGACATTGTGAGATATTAACGATTATGGTGGTGAGAAGAAGAAAAAAAGGGGGGTATTGATATTAATATATATTTGCTAGAGAACTACTACATAGCCGCAGTTTAAAATTCGATACGTGTAATACAGTATAATCGGGTTTGAGCACCTCAAGCCAGCACAATCTATTGAAAATTCTATACAGAAGAATATACAATATATACTTCAAGGAAATTAGACTAAAGTAATTGTGAAGACGACAGAATTGAATCAATTTGTGGATAATTTAATATCGACTGATATGAATGATATGACACATCACGGGAACTTAACTGAAAACATCTGCACCGTCCCAAAAAGGAAATAAATATCCCAGTTGGTTGCTCTTCTACAAAATGAATCAGGAAAAGCTATGGGATTAGATATACAGCTTCTTATTTTTAAAATATTTTCCACTGGTATTTTTATTCATTAACCATGAAGAGAAGCGAAGTGCACTAAAATTGTCTAAATTCCTATCAGCCATAATAAATAATACTAATATCGGCGTAGAAATAGAATTCAACCCTATTGGAAACGAATATCACAATGATGATGATAATCAGAAAGTTTCAGAGACACAATAATCTTTATATACTACAATGCTACTGCTCATTTATTATTATATTTACACTGCTTGTTATTGTAAGACCAACAAGAGAAACATTAAGCTTGTTTCCAGTGTTATACGTCTCGATTTGAATCTTTAAGGTACCAATACCTCTGACGCTACCAACTTTAACCAAATAGTCCTTCAACAAACCAACGGATGCGCTATTTTCAGGTTTTATGTACTTTTGTATTTCCTCCGCTGAAGTTGGTGGGACTATAGTCTCTAAGCTCAAACTGCATACCCTTATATTGATATCTGACACAGGCTTAATATTAGACTTATTCAGATTGCTATCTGAATTGAACCAAACATAATTATCTGTTCTCTTTGATATTGAAACTGTTGTATCTAAAAACTCAAATCCTCTACATTTTCGGATCATATTTATTAAATTATTCCACTGTTTCAAAGGAATTCCAAAATATTGTATTTTTAAAGGATGGAACAAACTCTTGGGAATTGGAGAATAAATTATTACATCTGAAACAAAAAAAGAATCTAATTGACTCCCTTCGGGATATTTAACCCCCAGTTCATATATTTTTATAGGGATAAGAGATCCAGTACCAAGTGAAGCATTTGAACTATTTATATCCTTTAAGCTTGGAGTGGCTGTTACAGAATACTTATTCATCTTTGCGTTGTCTGAATAGAAAACACCTTTCAGTGTTGGGAAAATTTTGTTATTATGATTCTTAACCAAATAAACATCACTTTTTAAAACTAAGCCTGATGGTTGTTGCTCTAGGGAAGATTGGGTAGTTTGGGTAGTTTGAGTAGCCTGAGGCTTAAGGTCATCTTTAGACTTCATACCATCTGTGGAAGTACTTCCTTGGCGATTAGAACTAGTATTAACAATTTTATTTGTATTGTTGAAATCTGATTTATTGGGTTGGTTCTGGTTAAACTTAATGCTACTTGAACTACCATCGCTATAATCATCTAAAGGCGAGATATTATGATCAGGTGAATCTGAATCATGATCACCATCAAATGACAGATTATTATCATGCTTGGATATTTCACCTAGATCCTTCTCGAGTTCATTATTAATGTCGATCTTTCTATAACTTAATTTCGTACTATTCTTAACATTTTTCTCGATCAAAAGAATTGTTTCTTCGAATGACTTCGAACTTTCTTTTGCAGTGAGCCATATATTCCAAAGTTCTGGAGAATCTTTTAACCAATAAGGAAGATAATAATTCATTTTTACAAAATCGGGAATACATTCACCAATTGAATCAGAAAGCTTGAAAACTTGATTAGCTCGACGATTGAAACTTTCGAATGCATGCTGAGAAAATGAAAGATCAATCCTTTCGTCTAGTAGACACATGGTCATAGAGAGAATCAAGCTTTTAGTGGTCTTAGATATATTATCCTTGGAAAAGTTCGAGTCTGAGCTCAAAAATGAAGTCGATTGCAATGGTTTTGATGTTCTTGCAATGAGAGAAACAGTCTCTTTAATCTCTTCTAATTCTCGAATCAACCCCAATAAAAGTTCATCTCCAGGCGATGGGGCAGAATCGATAGACATTATTATTGTGAGATATTGATGGTGGGAAAAATAAAAGAAAGGGGTTATCGATATTAATATCTGGTAGAGAATTACTAGACACAGTAGGTCATCAGTTACCTGGGGAATTTTTGTTCTCTCAAAAACACGCAAAAACCATTGATAATCTTTATTTTGGAATATCTTATCGAAAACTTAATAGATTTTGACAATTCGGCCCGACAGATTGATACCTAAACAGGCCGCCTACTACAAGATGCGTCTAGACTCATTACAAGACCACCGGCACTTTAGAGTATGCCAAACCAACTGACCATTATGCTTTCAATTCTTTTTAAGTCATTTCTTGTTGGATATATTACACTCTTAGAACAGTTCACTAAAGAGTCGATTGGCTTTTTGGCGCAACTGGGAGAACAGGCACTTTGAACTTTAACACTTCTTTAATTATTTACCGGAATGCCAAAATTATCTTCAAGAAATTGTAGCGGTATAATAAGAACACGCGATATTTGTCTGTTATGGGAATGTTTCGAGGAAAAGCCATTTCAGGAGTAAATATCATGATCAAAAAGTATCACAGCGGTACCAATACCTTTTATTCGAGCTTTTGAGGCATCTAATTTTCTATGGAACGGGGAAAGTGGCACCTAAAGCTAGCTACAGTAAAAGGTGGTGTCAAGAAAGTAGTCAAGAATCATCTTCTAGCAGTATTATGAGAGTTATGGGATAGTCCAGCTCAATCGTTTTTTGACAAGCTCATGGCGTCAAGTGAAAGCGACTAAACCTAGTATTAAGAGCAAAAGTTGCTCATATAAACTACCGAATTTGTCTCTAGCGATACTCATAGAGAAATTGACCTAAATTTTATTTTATTTGACACCATTTCCTTTAGAAGTGCTCCTCTCTCCAATATGGCAGACTCAGGGAGTGTGGAAAACCTGTATCAAACGCTTAAATTATAAATGAATTTATTAAATTTAAAAAACAATATTGAGTTATTTCTTCACGGAGGTTGTTAAGAAACCATTGCTGCAGATAAAAGAATAGAATGAGATATACCATGGGTATTTTTATTAATTTTTATTTATTATTTATTGTGCTTTCTATATATATAATTATATTTAGATTTCAAAATAAAGTTGTGGCATATTTCCGTTAAATTTTGTTTGAATAGCGAATGTGTAATAATGTGTATAAATGATTAAGGTATAATTTTAAATCATAAGTGGAACGACCGAAGAGAAAAAATAGCAAAGTAAAAAAAAAATTGCATATAGTATCGAAGTCAATGTTAATAACATTGAGACTAAAGTTTGGCAACGTGTATCATAAAAGAGGTTATATTATATTTTTCTGAAATCTTAAAGGCAAAAAAGTAATTCCAAATTTCCACGCCCGAGAATATCATCCTTTAAGTTACAAGCGACTTTATATTTTCCCATTTCAAGCTTTATTGATTCATTTTTATTTAAAATTGGTTCGACTGTTTCCATGAAGGCATAATAAATATTATGTTTTCTATCAAGTTGAAATCCCATAAGTACTGAAATACTACAGAATGCATAGATTAACAATAATGCGAAAATTCCTTGTTGTCTTGCAATTGGAATCATTTTTTCTGGCATTGTTGATAGAAAAGAATGAAATGGTCCATAAATTTGATTATTATAGAATCGGTTTGCAAAATGTGAAAGTTGAAGTATAGCTTCTCGATAAATATTTATTTTTGATTGTTCCATACCTACCAACTTTGAGTATTCATCAAGTAGTTTGTTTAATCTATCAATAAAAGGAAATAATATAATTGAGGGTCTTGGCCACGGGGGATACATTAATACCAAACCTTTCATAACTGGTTTAACTTTATCATCAATTTCATCAACACCCATTACCATCGTTTTTGGCTTCATTTCAGGTGACAGTAAAGAATAAACTGCATTCGCTCCACGAATTATTGCTATAAAGTCAATACATGAACCATCTCTTGAAACTAATGGTACCATGGTAGGATGATGAGAAGTATATGCAACAAGTAAACAATTGCAGAGAAATAAAGACATGATATCAAAAGTCTTACTATTTTTCTCTACTCTTTTTAAATCTTCCACGAATAATTTTAACGAGCTATTGTATAGTTTCTCTGATTCATATTGCAGAGTGCCTGCTGAAAATTCAGTCCTTTTATTCCAATAATAAAGAGTTGATACAGCTTTTAGGGCGATTCTTATTGACAGGGAATTATGTGCATATGATGGGAAGACACTAGACCAAATACTCCACCAACTTACGGTAGAGGTGTTATCTATAACAACTCCAACTCTATAAATCAAACGATTTACGCCAACTGAATCACTTTGGTATTCAAAAAGGTTAATTTTAGATGCTGAGGTAGGGAAGACATAATCATATTGGGTATTGATTTCTGGTTGAGTGTTACATAATCCCATTTGGGTGGCCACCTGATTAAAACTAATTGTCTCATTGGTTTCATTACAAGGCAAGTTGTAATTATAATAGAGATAATTCATCGGAGAATTTAAACGGTAGGGATGATTATACCAAACTTGCCTCTTCATGGCTGGTTTTGGCGAGATCTTCACAACTTTATTACTAGTTTCGAGATATCTCTTTCTTTTGATCTTTTCGGGTGGAATATAAATGCATTCCCTCTTTGAACCTAGACAATGTAGGCAATACGGTTTGGTTTCATCACACTATACCATATATTAATGAGTCTCAAAGGTTAATATAATTAATTATAATATGTATACACACTCAAAACTTAAGCTCAAGGAAAAATTGTATGAACTTATTAACATACCTTAATTCTAATTCGTTTGCAGTTCAAGCAGCCTGTTCTTGATCTTTTATGAACTGGTTTATTTTTAACCTTTTTTGAATTCGTAACTAAAGAAGTATGCGTAGAAGTTGAATCCTTTTCCATATTCTTATTTTACTGGTGAAGTTCAATCACAATAGTTTCAATTTTGGCCACTGTGGGTTCAAAAAAAAAAAAATTAGAAAATCTAACGTTGTTGTTGTTATAAATATAGTTGTCAATCCGAATAGTAACTATCAGTATTAATTGGAATTAATATATATAATAGCGAACTAATAGCCAACTAGCATAGAAATTGAAATCGATAAATAAATAAGATGATAAAGTAGGAAATTAAGGATTTATATAAGCAGGAGACTTTAAAAAATATTAATTACATTTTCATAAAAGAATTCTGGATTCAATGGATACACATATTTAATAGTGTTAAAAAGGCACAGTGTATGTATTAGCATAGATAAAATTTAATAAAAATTTAAGGATGAATATGTATTTAATTGAGTTTAAGATTCTATTTTCACAAAGATATCTACTAATATTAATAACATGATTCCCAGATTGAAGCTTAAATATAACTAAATAACATGGTATTTCATAGTCTTAAGCTAGAAATGGTTTCTAATCTTAGGCTTAAAATATATACTATTTCTTGATAAAACATCTGGCTATAGCCATATTATCGATCTTATTTCATAATTGGTTATTAGAAGAAAAAACGCCAGCACCTAGCTATATAGCGCCTAGATTTCATACAGTCATCCGTGGAATATTAATGCAGCAGTTAATATATTGTATTCTTGTAATTTAAAATGTTTCTTGATTTAATAAAGCTTAAATGTGAAGAAATATACGATGTCACAATAAACAACGTTCGCTCTTAGATTCTACGAATAAGATTGAGCATTCTTCCTCCAATCGACCAAAAGGTACAGGTTATTATATAATATATATTAGGATTGTTTCTTATCTGTGCACAATATTGATTATAAAGAGCTCCATGACAGTTTTTTTTTAAATAAAACATCTCTCGGAGAGTCACACTCATCGTTTCCTACTATACATTTTCTTGCAATTTCAATGATTCCTTATTTATATTTAAATGCCACGATCCACGATTGCCTGAAAATATCAATTGGCTTAAAGCTTAAATCTAGACATGAGTAAAGGTTTCTGAAATGGAATATAAAAATGATAAACTTATTAGGTATAATTGATATCATATTGCAATTTGACTTCATGAGTACTACTATAGGCCTACATATCAACAAAATACACGACAATGTTTAATGTTAAAAATGGGTTTGTCTCTGCTATAGGTGAATATTTATTGTCATTTCACATTTCAACATTGTGTAAAATGTTCAATGCCGAGCGGCCTTCCAAAATCTGTCAACTAGGATTATCCTGAGTAGTCTGATAAGTGAATAAAGCTTTTCTTCCTCCATAAATTGGGTCTTATTTTGCTAATCTCCTTCCTCCAAAATCACACACTTTCTGGTTAACTGGTAAATTTTTTTCATGGGTAGTTTTATTGAGTGGTGAATTCACCTTTTAGACCTCCTCCATATCACAGGCGGGATGTTTTCCTTATCTTTTAATTTGCTAATAGTAATACTATTAACATAGGGTGAACCATTGGCTACTTACCTATTTGCTAGTATTGACATCTATTTAGAGCTGCGTGAAGTTGAATTGGCTCTTTTTTCGATATATTCTTCAAAAATCAAAAGTAATTAGGGAAAAGAAATTAGATTTTTCGCGTCGCATTTCGGAGGTTCCCTTAGCCACCATGGTCAAGAAACCTAGACTCTAGCTCCATACCTGCAAATTAGTTGTAATTGTTATATTTAGAACAAAATTCCTAAGGAATAGTTCTTAACACTTCTTATAAAGTAAAAATAACTATAATCATAATAAATCTTGGAGTTAACTAAGTTGAATAATACGCAATCCCAGAAATTTGCACCATGGCGGTTAGATAATCGTATAATGAAATAATTAGTCAAGGAACCCATACAATTGGTGAAAGCCAAACTTTACTCACCTTTTTCTGATATCCCTCAAAAAATGGCAATGTTATGACCAACTACAGAATACTCTACAAGACCTTAAACCGTTCTTAAAATACATTTTAATGTTTCGTAGATACTGGAGATTATATTAGTGCATAGAAAGCGAAATTTTAAACCTAGTATTTATTGTTAGAATACTTAACCCTAACCCTTAAACGGCTGTCACTCTACGGGTACTCACATGCGATCAATTGGGTTATATCTATACTAGGTGAAAAGGGAGTATACTACAACATCTCTGTCTCTTTGGAAGCAAGCGCCTCAAAAGTATTCAAGGGGAAGCTTTTATAATTCTCAGAGCTTGATTCGTTTCCCTTTGAGACGGGATTTTAGGTAGTCTCTTTTGTTCGAGAAGGTGTCACGCCAGAATAGTTGTTGGTATGTTTCTTCTCAGTGAAGTTTGAACGGCACAATTGAGGATGTAATATTAAGTCTTCTACCTATTTCAGCAAATGATAAGCCATGCTCCATTTACCCAGATTACACACTTCAATTCTCTTAGTTCTTAGTTGGTTGCAATTGATTTTTAGTATCACATTTACGTGAGATCTCGCTTAGAGAAGAGTTTTAGCTAAAAATCATTAGTATGCAAAATAGCTTAGCAACTACTTAACGCCAGGAGCGGCGGTATATGCAGTAAGCGAAGCTTTCCGGCGAATAATATTGTACAATACGCGAGTGTTCATCTGTTTCAATTTTCGAACTTTATTATTAATATTGCGATACAGATAAGCTAGATACTTTGGTGGTATTCTACGCAATTTCCAATTTATCATGAAGTACACCCATACGCACTGTAAAAGTTGACACTTTGTATATCATAAACTCCAACAACGAGAAATTCTGCAGCTGTAAATTATATTAAATTTAAAATCAATAAAGGGAAAAAAAATATGAACTTATGTTATGATCACTCTTTTATCAGTTCTTTTAATTTAGAAGTTGTTAATGCTACTTTCTTATCCAGATCCTTTATCTTGAATTGTTTAACATGACGTCAACAGTAGCTTCTGAAGCTTTGCTAGCTTGAAATGTTGTAATCCTTATATATAATTAACCTCGAGTTAAAGAGCGAAATTTCAAAACCATGCAAACCTAAAATGTTATTCAACTTGGAATTGCTTCTTAACTGTAAAGCTACTATTGTTTCCGCCGACACAAACTATAGGGCCTACATGAAATCCAATCTTGTATGGCACATGATCTTGAAATCTTTCTATATCTAAACAAAAGGGTTGTTATTCTATAACATTGAATGAGAGTTAGAAGCTTTAATTAATTTATTAATCATCTATTGTAGTTTATATATAGATCTGGACCTACGGTCAGGAAGATTTATAATTGCTTAATTCGGAAATATTCTATAGCTACATGTAAGTATAATTCAGCTGCACTTTTTCCGATTGTTCAGACGAATACATAAGAGTTAATTCTTTTATACTCTTATAAATGATTCTGTGATTCATTCACTCGCCTAAGAACTTCTTTGTATAAAATGTACTTTGATATTTTACAAATCATGATAAATTGCTCAAATATCTATCTAGGAATATTGTAAACAAACTAGTAATACATATAAAGTTAATGCATGTATAAAAACACCATGATTGATAAGCTATTAATTACGTTAACTATAAATGACCTACATATAAAACCAGGAATACTATCTTGGTTATAAATAGTTAAATTAATATTTTGTTCCTTCTCCTAGTAAACCCAATATAATATGGCCATGAAAATATATTTTTAATAAGAATCGTAATATTTACAATTGAAATAATAAAGCCAATTTTAAAATTCATATTTTGATTGATTAAATAGTATGAGAATAATGCATATATATTATGTACCCTAGAGAGATGGCTCATTGTTAAATACAGTTACAAAAGAGCTCGGCATCTTTGTTTTTCATCGCATCGCGGATTTCAGGGATAATCCACACAATTTATATTTAATCATGCAAACGTAAATCTCCAACACGTAATACTAAACTTCCATTCAGATTTAAACATTAACAAAGAATTTATAACATGTATAGTTAATTTTAATATAAAAGGTTCAAATCTTCTTGACTGATTTCATTCCCAGCGTTCTCACTCTCGTTAAAAGTTAAACACCGATTATAAATTACAAATAATAATGAAATTCACTACTTCTACTACAGTCGCTTTTCTTGCACTATCTTCTTATGCAACAGCTTTCAGTCTTATGTCAATTAGATCAGGCTCAATACTCCAATATGCTGGCATTAAAGTTGTAGATGGTAAATTAACTATAGGTTCTGGTGATAATTTTGTTGGAACTCTTAATTCTGATGGAACTGTTTCGGCTAATGGTGGCTATCTTTCAATTAATGATAATCAGGAACTTGTTATCAGCGATACCGGTTCTTCCTCATTCTCATTTACAAGCGATAACGATCTTACTTACAATGGTGTTCAATCAGCTATTGCTTGTCCTAACGATGATAAAAGCACATATACTGTGTATTGGGATACTAAGTGCGACAACAGTGTTGGCATTAAGCTTTATTCCTCAAATATAGATGCTGATGCTTCTTCTACTGAGGCTACTACCGAAGCCGCCACAAATACTGAGGCTACTACCGAAGCCGCCACAAATACCGAGGCTGCTACTACTACTGGGGCTACTGCAGAACCAACCGCAACAACCACAGGTCCAAGTAATGGTTCAGAACCACTTGTTCCTTCTTATAGTGGTGCTGCTAATTCTCTTAATTTTGGTGCTACTCTTGCTCAAGCCGGTGCCGGTTTACTTGCCTATTTGCTTGTGTAAGCAAAATATTTCAATGTAAATACCTAAAGGGGCACATATCTCTATATTTATAGTCTAATTTACTTCTATATCTATATCTATATCTATATTATCAATACTGTATTTATAATTAAGATTAATCAATAATTAGTATCTATATATATTTAAACCTTGATTTTTGCTGCCCGTTTACTAAACCTAGATATCACTTAATTTTGGCGAAATCTTGAATTATATTAAGTGTAAATACTGTTTTTGTTGTATGTGTGGTAATAAAGTCATATACCATAGTCGGGGAGAACCCGGACTAAATAAAGAACCCTGACACCCAAAACTGTTACATGTCAACCACGAATGAAGAGAACAATACCGTAGTGATTACATTTGCTTAGAGGCTTGAAATTTAAATTACTGCTGTACCCATATAAACATCGAGTAACTTTTTATGTAACTCCTGGAAGAACAGGTAGATACTCACTAATTTACATTATGTTACCCCCTCTCACAATCTAATAAACACAAATGTTGTCTGTAAAATGCTTTGAACTACTAAAGAGGAGGTTGAAAAGTATCTACAATCAGAAGGTAATCAACCACCGACTCCAGAAAAAGAAGATTTTATTAAAATATAGCAGAAGGAAAGCGCTGAAGCTATAACCACTAAAAGTATTCTATCGGGTTTTGTAACAACATAAATTCACCTTTTAATCCCCTGAAGATATTATCAAAGTTGGGACAGGTTTGCGTGGACTAAAAGGAGTGAAAGTAACCAAACAAATTGAGGAAAATTTCATTTTAGATGAGGATTCACTTGAAAAATATAAATCCATCAAGTTTGTAAAAGAAAACTGTGTAGCGTGAGTGAAAAAATCGAGAACATATTAAGATATCTGATGTTGAATTGCACGTCCGAACAAATCACTTCAAATTGATGCAGAAGATTTTATCATCTCATACTCCCACGAGAGGGACCGAAGACCCCAAAAAATCTATTCTAAGTGGACTTCAGACTCTACGAATCGAATGGGATTAATTACATAAAATTATGTTTAGACTAAAAAGAGTAATGTGTGTTTGAATCTTATAGCTAGTGAGCTCAATACACCAAATATTAGAAGGACGTTCACATATATTATCCGAATTATGAAAATAAGTAAATTTTATTAATACTATTTTCAATAATTTATATTTATTGGTTTTGCAATTCGTGGTTGAAATGTAATAGTTTTGGGTGTCCGGGTCTGCATGGTAATTAGTACTTTTCACCCTCATAATAACTATAAAAATAAATGCCCATTAGGTTCAATAAGTTTTGACTATTTGAACTGCTTATAACTCATTATTAACTTGGGATGTCCTTCAGCCAAACATAATTCAGTTTGGGGTTGAGGTCTGAAAAGGATTATTTACATAATAGGGCTCGCCGAATTAATGTTAGTTTTGATGAGTTCACGTGATGCAAATGATCCTATATAAAGGAAAAACTTCTCCGTTTCTTTTTCTTTCTTCGTCGACGTACTTCAGTAAGTATCTACCCCTACGTTTTAACATCCTGTATGGATAAAACACTCAGAACATTAATTTTGGCTAACAAATTCTATAGTAGGATCATTTCTATAGTTTACGTCTCTCTTTGACTCTTCAAAAGAGCCATCGAATCCAACTTGGTTGATGATATATTTCCTTCATGCCCTAGAGTGAGAATTTTTTTTAGCTTGTCTAATCCTTTGTGGTTATGACATCTGAATTTTTCCTTTTTAGAACTTTGTTCTTCATAAAGGCGCGATGATCTCGGCCCTTTTCATGAGCCTTTTTGGAGGAGTTGATCTGGGTGGGTGTGAATGGTAGTCTGACAAGTTTCTTTAAATGGCTTAGAAGTTGTTTGGATTGAGATGTTTTTTAGCTTGTCTAATTTGGTATATATTTTTTATAATGAAAAATTGACTTTATTGGTGTTCGTATTTTGTGTGTTGCTGACTTTTGTAAGACTTCGATTTAATTTACGTTTAATCAATAATTTAACAACGTTCGAACCCTATCCTGTAAATTAAGAGCTTGTATAATAATAAGCCTTATGGTGGTTATTTTACCATTAGTAAATGTTGAGGGATTGATGTAATTCCTTCGTTACCATCGGGACTTGTTGAAGGTTTATCATTTTATGATTTGACAGCCTACAGACAGTGTTTTGCATTAATATCGACCACCTGTTGAAATCTATGTTCGTCCATATCTAAGAAACTATTCGCCAATATGTTAAATAAATAATTCGGCCACATGATAATACTCTACAGATTCTTCACACTCTCTAGATTTCAAAATTTGAAAACTCTTTATATATTTCTATAATTATCATGCAGATAATAAAAACTATACGAATAATACTATATAACTTATATTGAAGCTCTCGGTATAATGTTTAAATAAATATAATTTAAACAAGAGGAAGAACGTTTTCCCTAAAATGCTCGGCTCCAACAAAATTACCAGGAAAATAATAAGAGCAGATTGTATATTGACCAGAAACATCACCAGAAACATCATCAGAGCACGTTACATAAGCACATCCAAGTTGGGTTGTATCTTTCCAAATTACTTGGGTGAAATGACCAGTTTTCTCGGAGTAACCTGGATCAGAATAATTATAGTATTTATATTCACTGTACCATGCATCAGTAACAGTACTTGTGTTGAATCCAAAAGCAATATTTTCACCGTATTCACCACCTGAATGGACCAAATTTCCAGAGCAATCATACTTATCGGCGTATGCTTGGGCATATTGATATACAGTATCATTCCAACCTAGGTTGGAAGTACCATGAAGAGCTCGTTTTTCATTATGAGCAGCAAGAATAGTTTTTGCGAAATTTTTATCCACGGAACCAGTAATTGCAGTTGATACGGCAGAGGTTGCAGCTGCAGTTGCAGTTGAAGAGGATGAGGTGGTTGCAGTATCACTAACAAGCCATTCTGAAGTCGACACTGCAGTCCAACCAGATGTCCAAACAGTTTCGAAGCTGCTCGCGGATAAGGGAATTTCAATAGTTGAGATAGTAACAACACTTTCGGAAGATGAAGTGGTTGAGGTTGTATCAGTAACGACATTAGCGGCAACCCCAGTATCAATATTGGCTTGAGCTTCAGAGCTTGCAATTGAGGTTATGTCTCCAGCATTATAAGTTTCAGTTACATAGACGGTAGAAACACTTCGATGAACATTCGTTGAAGTCTGATAAACGACTTCAGTAACCAACACGGTAGTAGTGCTTGCATTGGTAAAAATTGGACCAGCCAAGACAATTAAACCAGCAATTTTGGCAAGGTAAGGGTTAATTTGAACCATTAGTTTAGTAAATTTAACGATTGATTTTTGGTAAAAGGAATTGAAGAGTAACAAAAAAAAGGGTAAAGTGTTTAAAGAGTGAACTGATATGAAGGAAGAATCTTATGATGGCGACTAAGAAATTGGACCTCTTTTATACCAAACGTTAGCGTTATATTTTTTATTATTGGGGGTTTGGTGTGTATGCTACGATCAGCTGCGATGTGCCTGAGATGATTACCGTGTTTATACAGGCATATGTATTTAGGGTTTCAGATACTGAATAATCTAAAATTAATATTAAAAGTTGAAAGAGGTTCAATTTCAACAGACCAGTAATGTAATCGAGGATATAAATTTTCCCTGTGGTTGCTTGTTTGAGGTCCAGATTCATGGATACTACATTCACTACAGGAACAATCTCCCACTTCGACATTTGTATGGAGAGTGTAATTTGAGCCTTACTACGATACATTCCAAACTTGTGAGAGCAATTGACTTATAATATAGGAGCAAAACTATAACAGATCGAGAGCAGTTGAGTTTGAACTTCAAGTAATTATATGTAAGTAGCTGGTCACAATAGTGAATAACAGTCCTGTCGTGACAGTGTCGTTTTTCAAAACAGAAGGTGCATATAGAGATAGTACAACTGCATCAATGCAGAATATCCACACGTAATAAAATGGGAAGGAGTACAGTGCACAACTCATTCGAGAGGCAACACACCTGAAAAGAGTTGGGATTCTTTTCTATATAGCCAATTACAACGACCGGAGGTATAAAAGACCTCTAAGGTCTTGGCAATCAAGTAATTTCATCTTTTTATGCTGCTACAAAATTTCAAGCTTCATGTAACAAAAGCTTATTTGCATAATATATTATACGTATACGGTTTAAATTCTAATTTTCCTATGTCATCTTATACTAAGTTTGCGATATTATTTTAAATTGCTTTATTGAACCTTGGTTATCGTTGGTCGTCTTAAATTTGTTTATATTTCAAGTATTAATATATTTAGCTAGTCTTAAGGGTTCAGAAAGTATCTAGAGATAATAATAAATTAAACCAAAGCTTAAGAGCTGGAAATTTGTTTAATATCACCAATTGCGATGATTTGTTAAACATTCTTTGTAATTAAATATTTATTCCCAACACATCCATATAAGATAGACATATTAAAACCGCGTGGACCAAGGTAACCTCATAGACCAGAAAGAGCTTTACGCACCAAAATCAGATCACCGGCCGAAAAAATTTATATCTGCAATGATTTATGCGAGGATAAAAGGATTGAATTCTTCTAATATCGTATGGGTGTTCAAGAAGATTGGAGTTTGGCCGTTTAATCTGAGAACAGTACCGAAATCTGTTTCTATTGATACACGATCGCAGGGTATAAGAAGAAACTCTCCAACTTTGAATTAGAAGCAACGGAAAGCATAGAAAATTATCACAAAAATACATTAGGATGATTAGTTTATTTATACAAATTATTTAGTTAATTCATATTTTTGGTGATGTTGGTAGTTAATTAGACTTGTTCTGGTGTGCGATTACTATCTCTATCCTTATAGTAACAGCAGCAGTGTAATATGTACCATACTTGAGCTTCATTCATAGCTTAGAAATGTCTTCTCAGCTGGTTCAATATACATGTATAATGACTTGCAATAATTTATAATGTAACTTGAATGTAATATTTTTATCTTGAATTCAATATGAAGTAAATAATAGTGCACGCAGGACTAATCATATATTAATCGGGTAGTTTCATATAGCTAGTAAACCTTGATCTACTATCTTTAGCTCTTCGAAATCAAGTTCCCCTTATAATCTATCAATAAAGAATGTGCTTTAAAGTATAAGTGAGTTCAATAATGAAGCAACCCAAAAATTGCAAACCATTATGATGATCTATATGTATTCCAAATGGCAGAGTTTCCCCACAATATTCCTCAAAGAATCCCTGTCAGACTCTTTCAATTGCAAGAAATCTGGTAAGTTTTAATCTGAATCATTTAATCTAATTCCTTTAAAAAATTGGAATCTGATTTGTTCTATAATTATAAGTATATTTCTATAATTTTAAATAGAGAAGGGGATCAACAATATATCAGTCTCTCCAAGGTTCCAACCTGCAGCGATTATTTACAAAGAGTTCTAAGATCATTTTCTATTTTCATAGTTAAATGCAATATTATTTATTTTTATCTACCGATTAGGTAACAGATATATTGTAATTGCGAGTTCGATATAAATAAAAAAAATAATATCATAATAGTATTTGAATTCAACATTAACTTAATTATCAATAAAAGTTATTTGCTCTTCCACTCTCAATAATGGTACCAGTGCAAAAAAAATGAGCTCGGCCATCACGGGCGTAAAACTAATAAATCTACTCTTATGCAAATCTCAGCAAATAGATGAGGGAGCAATTTTTTTTTTCACGGAATAGGGTTTTTACACACTCAAACGCAAGTGTTAAGTTCTTATTCTCATCTTCAGGCTAAGGTATTAAATATCGTTATATATTTTCAACTAATTCTCATTATATTTCATGATACTTTATAATTAAGGTATTTGGTAGAATTGTTACAATATACCATATATATTTTTATATAATATTACTTTTTCATAACTATGCTTATGATCATACTTATATTGTATATTAAACATCACTTATAAGGAAATAAAGAGGTTTATAGAAGCGAATCAATCAATAAGCATATCTAAATCTTGGGTGTAAATCTCCTGAGAGCTTTTTCCTTCTATCATCCCAAGCTTCAAATTTTGCTAGATAATTTATTGAATTTTTACCAGATTTTTTCTTATTTTGAAGCATTATATAAATAAAATATAATAAAGCAAAAAACATTGAAAATATAGTGAAAGCAAAACATAATGAATAACCTGTTTTATATTTAGGAGCCTCTTCTGTTATAAAAGCATAAGATGCAACAATACCTCCAATATTACCAAAACCAACTTGCCAAGCAGTACCAACACTTTTTCGTAAATGTCCTGCAAAATTCATACTAGTCCAACAAATTAAAACAGGCATCATTGTATAGAGCCCACAAGTTATTAGAAAACAACCACCATATCTAACATTATTATTGTTATCTGCATAAACAAGTGCAAGGCCAGTAATTGAAATTAATCCAGTAAACAATAGAAAAGGAATTCTTCTATCAAAATAGTCAACAACATACGCGTAAAGCATACAAAATATAAATGCAGCTATCCATGGATAAACAGATAAAAGCTGAGTTTGAACAGCATCATGACCAAAAGATTTAACAATAGTTGGAGCAAAATAGGCATAACAATATGCGGGTATAATTGTACCAAAATATGACAAAGCAGGGAGCCAAATTAAGGGGTCCTTAAAGCAGGATAAAATTTCCTTAAATGTAAAATTTGTGTCAAATTCAGATTCACCAGCCTCAAGTGCTAACTTTTCTTTTAAAAATTGTTTTTCATTATGATTTAAAAACTTTGCTTCTTCAGGAAAATCAGGTAATACAAAATACAACAGAATTCCACAGCCCATTGTTATTGAACCTTCAATTATAAAAATATATCTCCAACCAGATAGACCATGTTTACCATCCAAATTATGGATACCATAAGCAATCAAACCACCAAAGGCACCAGCAAAACAAGTAGATGAAAAGAAAAATGAATATCTTTTTTGAGCTTCACATCTTCTATAATACATTGCTAATAAATAAAATACCCCTGGAAATGTACCACTCTCAAATACACCTAATAAAACACGACAAGCAGCGAAACCCCCAAAACTTTTAACAAATCCAACACCAATCGTCACTGCCCCAAAACAAAATATGCAAATACTTAACCAAACATGTGGTCTAAATCTCTTCAAAAGATAATTTGATATTATTTCGAAAATAATATAGGGAGCGAAAAAAACAGTAAGTGCCGTATTAAATTGATCACCTTCTAAATTCAAATCCTCAGATAATCCATAAACCTTTGCATTTGAAACATTAGTTCTATCCAAGAAAGAAAGCAAATATAATAAACAAACTGGAGGAATAAGACATAAATCAATTTTCCACATCAATTTCCTTTGATTTATATCATATTTAACTGCCAATCGATTAATTTGTTCTTCTATTGATTCATTGGGGATTTCAATGTATTGGTTGGGGTCATCAAAACTTGAAGACTTTTCAAAGGATTTGAGATCTTGTTCATTTGATAGTTTTTCAGTCATTTTATGCTATCCATTTAAAATGTTGAAAAATAAAGAAAAAAGGAGTATTCCTTGAAATAAAAGAAATTCAAAATAGTAAATAAAAAAATATATATAATCCAAACCCGATCCGATGATAATATTTAATTTAATAAATTTCAATATTCAAAGCATAATTTTTAGGCTAAAATATCATTCAGAATTATCTGCTATAGTTGGATTATCTGGATACCGAAATAGAGATGGTTGAACTAGATCCAGACCTTAACTAAACTTTATAGCTCTTAGCTAGTACCTTCAGGCCGGTTTGAATATCGAAAAATAGGTTTAATATTTTATACACATTTTTTAATGTTGTATGACATTTGCATAAAAAAATGCATTTCCCCCACAGATAGATCGACATATGGCAAAAGAGGGTCCAATTGAAATTGCCGTGTATTATCATTATAGCCCTCTCCGGTAATGCTTCCGGCCCGTGACTGACATATACAGTGAATATTATCATGCTTATTATGCTAGAAGAGAAGTGAAAACTTTTCATAACTTTTATAATACTTTGTAACTTATAATAATATCTTTGTAATTATGAGACTTGTGTGTCGATGAAACTTTGCGCTTTACTCAGAGAGCCATAGACCAGCTAGTTATAGGGTATAAACATTACCAGTTCTGAACTATCTCTCGTGATCAAGTCCTGCTAGTAAATAGGCCATTGGGGTATAACATCTGAAATCGTGTACAATTTAAGGTAAAGAAATTAAGGGAAATACCTGATTTTATATATGCAAACCATTCCACCAATAACCGAATCTGTACACGTGAGTGTGGCTATCGGTGGATAAAACAGTTCATGATTTGTTAATATTATGGCGAAAAAGACTTATCAGATCTTAACAAAGGCTGTTCTTATCGTAATTTTAATCCACTAGCCTAACGGGATAAAGCCCGATCAGGAACTAGTTTCTTATAAGCACAACAACATCTGAATATTGTATAAAGTTGATGTCTCCTTTCTCTTGAAAATGGCTTTACCTAAATGCATTTAGGGTGAATAGTGTAGCACAGTGTGATTTTATCACTGACATACATGCACTTTTAACGAATTATACTTTTCTTTATTTTTTATAATGATATTAAACTCTACAACTACAGAATAATGTTAATTACGACAATTGCAAATAATCACGAGATTGCAATTGTAGTAAATATTATAACTAATACTATACCTAGCTAGATTCATCTATAAATCATAAAGTCATTTCCTTTCTGAAAGCCATTCATTAGCATCAGTAAATTGTTTAACAGTGGCTGCTTTAATTAATCCTTCTTTCCCTGCAAAATTAATAATATCAGTTATAATATTAAAGAATTGAAAACTTCTCTCTAAATATGTTAAAGCTTGAGGAGATCCAATACTATTATTTTCTGCAACTCTTTCCTTTGATAAACGAATAACATTCTTGAAAGCATCGGATGATAAATTGGTTGTTGATGATTTTTCTAGTTCAATATTAGATAATACAACAGTTTCTTCTAAATAGTTATGAATAACAATTGCCATTACGGTGTTTGGAGCTACATCAGCAAATGGAATCTTGGTAGCAAGGTTACTCCAGTCATTATTAGTACGGTCTAATCTGTTGACCTCTTCATTGGCAAGTAATGAAACAGTACTTGCTTCAATTAAATTTCTTAAAGTAGATCGTAATAACTCAATAAATGATCGGAATGCAAGTAATGATTGATTCAAAGGTCCATAATAATTAACAGGTTTCTGTTTTAGAGATAAGAAACCACCAAATCTAGAAATTAAAGTAACATATTCTTTTTCTTTTGTTGTACCCTTCTGTGGTTCACCTGGATATTTTGGAGTTAATGGTTGATCTAATTTTGGAATAGCATTATCTTTCAATAAACTAACAGCGAGAATTATTGGTTCAATAAATGATTTATCCTTTTCTGATACTAAATTAAGGCCATGTGCTAATACTTTACCCCATGGTGTTAGTTTATGATCATTATTATTCACAAATCCATAAAGATCAAAAGCACGTAATAATGCTGTATTAAGAATTTCTTCATCTGTTTGTAACAATGGTGGTCTGGCAGCAGGACTAACAGGTTTCGTTGAAATTGTCTTTTTTCTAAAATCATCATCTTTTTCGAGTTTTGAAATGAGACCAGGTAATCCTTCTAAAATTGGTAGATTGTTTAATAAAATATTATCACGTATAACCCAAGATCGTACTTTACTATAAACCGTTGGTGTAACTCTATGAATCAATTCAGTTTCTTGTCTTGGATCATACCAAGCTGATTGATGAATTTTTTTGACTTGATAATATCGTGCTAAGAACTCTGTTATTAAACTAAGAGATTTTTCTCTAATTTGATTTAATGATTTTAAATATTTCTTATAATCATCACTTCTACCACCATCTAAAGGAGCTTTATCAAGATATTTACCAGTTGTGATTGCTTCTAATAAATGTGTGTCGATAATTCCTCGAGATAGGTAAAAGTATAACTCATGTGGTAATCTTTGACCGATAAATGTGTGTGTATCATTTGGAAGCTTTACCTTTGGATCGTTAGGTGGTTCTTCACTATTACTACCATTAGTTGTGGTAGCTGGAGATGCAACTGAAGTTGAAGAAGGAGGCTTACTCCCTCCTGGAACAGTAAAAGTTTCTGTTTCTTCTTCTGCTGAAAGTTCTACTCTACCATTTTCTTTTAACACTGGTACAAATTCAATTGATGAAAACGCCTGTCTATACTTATCAGCATATGTTGTATCGTTCGAAGATAAAATAGTACCATAAATATTACCACCAGAAAATATTATATCCTGTGCACTCTTAATTGGATATGAATATCCATTCTGTTCCAATAATGGGAAAGTAGTATTAATAAAATCAAATCCTGATGCAACAGCAGCTTCATTAAATTGTTCTTGGTTAAATCCCAAATCATTAAAAAGGTGTCGTTTAGTTAACCATTTAAAAACATGATCAGGAAAATCAAGATATACAATAATTCTATCAACATCAAGTAAAAGTAATTCAGATGGTCCATAAATAGCATCAACATAACTCTCCTTATGGTTATAAAGGTATGCCAATTGTGCCCATGAGCTATAAGGAGCTATCATATACTCCACATTGTTAGATGTTAAAAACCTGATCAAGGCTGGAATATAATCACGAGAAGTCACTGATTCACGATCCCTAAATGTATCTGGACCATAACCAGTATGGCGTTCAGAAGCGTAATAAGATTCCCAAGTTCTTTCTCTCCATTGCACAGCCTGATCCTGTTCAGCTAATGGTTTATTTTGAGAGGCTACCTTCAATCCAGGAAATACAAAAACAGGAGTGATTGCATGATGGCTAAGTGCAGCCAAATCAGACTCAATTAGCGTAATCAAACTAAGAGGTATACCACCAGTTGCGTCAAGGTAAGGTTCTTTCTTAGCACTAAGAAGGCGTGAGAAGTAGTATTCAACATCGATACCAAGACGGGCACCTTTTAAAACCTCGAATGATAGAGAGCGAAGGAGATTTTTTTCACTGAGATAATGATCCAACGATTTAACTAGGTGGAGAAAATGGGAATGTTAGGTAAAGTTGAAATTTGATGTAATATCAAATGAAATGAAGAATCGTTCTTTAAAACAGAATGAAAAAAAATTGCGTTCCTAGTTGATATCTTGAGATATATACTACATACTTGCCATTATTGTAGAAAAGGTCAAATGTTAACAATTGTGTATATTAATATTTTACTTTTGCGAACCAAGACTGGAAGGAGGAGCACTTTTGATGTTGACAGAATGCCCATACACACGACGTTGTGTGATATATGCTAACTTTCTACACCTGTTCTCCACTTACAATCAACTTTCTTATAAATTTTAAATAAATATATCGGCTCATCCCAATCTTTCTTATATCCCATTTTAAAAAAAAGTGATTGAACTTTTGGGAATTCCTCCTTTTAACCGAGCATTTTTGCAAAATCTCTTATTTGTGGGTCTGGGTGGTTTTAGACTCAACCCCGGGTAAAAGTATACAAAACTTCCGGAACATGTGTGTAATATCTTATCTGTAAGTCTTAGGATTAAAGATGGGAAATATTACTGCGTTATAATATTAATGATATTTTAATCAGACTAGTACTTCATTGTATTTAGTTAAAAGTCAGCTTTTAGGCCTTACATCCATATGATACAACATCAACTTACAATTGCGATCGAAGTTTACAATCTGGTATAATTTCAACTAAATCTCAATTACTTCTTAAGGTTGATAATAACCTCCGGTTTACAATTTTTAGTTGTTTTAAAATATTAATACATATGAAACTAAGTCCTATGACTAAATACAAAAAAGTTCTTAATTGTCTCAATTTTCTTTAATCTTTTTAATGATTTGATTTCCTTCTTTACTCTCAATGTATCAGGTTTTCTTTCTCCTAAGAGACTTTCGTATCCTTTACATGATTCATCTAACAAAATCACGGCTTTGGTATATTGTCCTAAACGACTATAGACAACCCCTAGTCTTTCTTTTATTTTAAAGATATCAAGTAGGTTTTCGGTCAATTTATCTGCATACCCTGTAATCACCCCTTCCAATAATTGTTTGGCCTCCTTATATCTTCGTTGGTGAACATATACCCCAGCAATATGATAGTTGATTGTTAAGGGTAGAATAAATTGGTTCACCTTAAACCGATTGCATCTCATCAGTGCACTTTTATAATGTTTCAAGGCTTCATCATAATCTTTAACTTTATCAAATGCCATACCCATATTATCTATGACGGAAACTGTATTGGGATGATTTGGTCCAAATAGTTCCTCATATCCTTTCACAGATTTTTGAAAATATTCCATTGCTCTCTTTGGTTGCTTCAATTCTGTATAAACTAGTCCAATTCCACTCAATGAATCCAACTTTGCAGAATTCTTATAACCTAAGCTATCAAATCCTTCTAAACTACGTTCCAAAAACTTTTTAGCGGTGTCATAATCGCCTCGTCTCCAGTATGTAAATCCAATATCTTTTATAATTCTTAATGTAGTTGGATGTTTATCCCCTAAATATTTCTCTCTATTAGTAAGTGCTTGTTTCAGGCTTTTGAGGGCTGAGTTATATTCACTTTGCTTTAAGTATGCTTGCCCTATATTTTCAAAAATTGTCGAAACATTCGGAAGTCTAGAGCTTGTAGAATCTTCATAACCATCAAGAGCCTCTGTGAATAGTTTGAGCGCCTTTCGGGTATGCCCCATTTCATTGTATAAAGTCCCCAGAGTTATTAATGCAGCCAAAGTATTTGGATGTGTTTTGTTAAATAATCGATTAAACTCATAATGGGCTCTTTTAAGAAGCTCTTCTGCTCTCATATATTCGGATCTAATGAGATATATTTTTCCAATGTTTAACATTGCAAATGCTAAATCCGTACTTTGTGGAATATTTTCAAGCCCCTTTAATGCACGCTGTAACATAATCATTGCTTTATCAAATTCTTCTAAACGATGGTAGCTTATCCCAGCTACCAATACACAATGAAGAGTCTTTGTATGAGTTTCACCCAATGAATCTTCATAACCATTAATCGCTTGTAATGATAATTCTAATGACCTTTTATAATCTCCAAGACTTTGATAAATTGATCCAAGATCTCCAATAATTTTTAAAACCTTTGGATGACCATCACCAAAAATCTTTTTTTGATATGTTAATGTTTTCTCTAATCGAGTTTTAGCTTCTTCATATTCTCCAAGTCTCCATTCTAACATTCCTAAACACTCAATGGCTTTTAAAGTAGCTGGGTGCTCTTCTCCATATAATTCTTCAAACATGGAATTTGCTTTTATTAATAATGTATATGATTTTTTATATTCCCCTAATATTATATAAAGTTCACCTAAACTTAATAAAGTGTCAATAGTATCAGGGTTATCATCTCCAGAAACCAATCTATAACTCTCAAGAGATTCTGTTAATAACGTCATGGCATCCTTGTAATTCCCAATATCTTTATAAAGAAGTCCGAGAGTTTTCCTATCTGTTATTGTTTCTAGATGAGAATCACCCAAGTGTAAAGTCGATCTTGCAACAACATCTTGAAGAAGCATTAAAGATTGCTCGTAATTCCCAAGATTTTTATATAAAGATCCTAAATATCGTTGAACTGCAAGAGATGCTGGATCATGTATACCAGAGTTATGTTCGCGTCCTTTTAATGCTTTTTTGTATAACTCGAGTGCTTCGGTATACCTTCCAAGGAAGTAGTACGATGATGCAAGCCCTTCCTCTGCTTTTATTGTATTAATATTATTCGTTTCATATTCATAAATTATTCTATAACGGTTCAACAGTTTTTCGAAGATTATTGAAGCCTGATGATACAAGCACAGTTGTGCCAAGCAAGTAGCTATTTTTCCAAGTCCATGTAATAATTCCTCATCCCAAGTCTCTGAAAATATTTCGTCAGCGACTTTTAAAACAGCCACTATGTGTGGATATATACTGATCCAGTATCTTCTTTCGGTGGTGGGATCACCTGTTGATAAAATTTCAGAAATAATCATCACTGCTATTCTTCCATACAATAACGTTTGCGTTTCATCTAATCGTGACCTAATCCATCTATGAATAACCGGATGTACCATTAGTATTAGGGTTTTATCTTCGGAATTGCTGGTAATATAAGCTAATGAATATATTTGCAATTCATGGACTGCATTATCGTATAAGCTTTCATCTTCTAACCATCCAATAAACTTGCCACCATGTTTTTGAACTAGTGGCTTTGTGATATTGAGGTTATGAAAGAATGAAAATAAATTTAAAACATGCCAAGCGTTTGCAGATAAGCTTTTATATGGAACCAAAAATGTTAAATCAATGGCATCTTTTTGACCGATTAAATTTTTTTGGAAAAGAAATTGATCATCTTGTTCTAGTTTTTCCTTATATTTAGTAAATGAACTCAGATTCGCAGAAATATTAGCACCAACAATTTCTAAAGCCATTGGATAATTATTCAGCATTTGAGAGATACCTTTTGCTGCACTTAATTCATCAGCGCTTAAATCAGATTTCATTTGATCAGAAGCTTTTAATAATAATTCAACACCAGTATCAATTCCTGGATCATCAACTTTTATACAAGTGCCAATACTCCTGGCAAAAAAATTACTACCTTTAGATCTAGAGGTTATGATCACTTTACCCCAGTCACAACTGGGGAATCGAAATGTCTCTTTTAATGTTTTATAGTTAAAGTTCGGATCGTTCATATTATCAACAATAATAAGCCAATTCTTATTCTTTGGGTTTGCGAACCAATAATGTATTGCTTTCGGTAAAATATCATCATAATATTTGTCTTCTTTGATACCAAAAGCCCAATCCATAACACCTACCAAAATCCCTCGCGAATCATTGTTGATCTTTAATTTTCCTTCATTATCCACAAGCCATGGCATTCCGAACTTTTTACCAATCTTGGCATAATCATCTGTTTCGATTTTAGAAATATAATATGCAACGATTTTTTCCATTGCATCCCTAATACTACTCCTTAAACTTTGTTCATCATGAGCATCTATCCAAAGAATACTATCATATATATCCTTTTTGGCACACCTAAATGCATATTCCAAAGCGATCTGCGATTTACCAATGCCACCTATTCCTTCTAGTATTATATAAGTTCTCCCACTGGTTTCATTTAATAATGAAGACATATATTCTAATATTTCTTCCCTTCCAGAAAAGTTCATATTTTGTAAAAATGGGATAAGACACCCCAACTTAAAATCATCTTCCCAAGGAACATCCTCTTGAACATAAAGCAGATCATCAACGAATTCTATGAACTTATCTGTATATTCTACAACATCAGTTGCCATTGTTGTCAAATAAGTCCTATCTTTTTCCCATTCTGTTCGTTTAACAAAATGTGGAGTATTTGAATTATATTCAATATTTCCATTAAGATCTGCATCGGCATAATAGATGAATAGCTTATTAGCTTTATGCATTCTAATCTGAACTGGTCTTAATAGAGTTATTGCCATTTTTGCATCATCTTCATCAAGCATAGCAATTTTTTCTTTATATTTATCCAACCTATAGGAAGACTCGGAAAAGCTTACAAATAGGTCGATTATTCGGTTATCCATTTGTCTTCCTTCATTAAACCTTGCGTTAACATTACTAACACCAGCCATTACCAGTTCCAATAGTTTAACAACATCGAGATTTGCGCTAGACATGATAATTAGTATTATTTAAGCCGATGTATATTGTGAAATTATCGATATGAATGTGAAATTATCGATATGAATGTATTGATTATTAAGGTGAGTTTTAATACTAATAGAATTTAACGTGAGACAAAACTTAAAAAGAAGAGAAAATCATTTTGTGACTAGTTACTAGTTAAGACCTAACACCAATAAGGATCGAAAAAATTTCTTCATATAACCTAAACCATTTTCGTTAATATAAATATAGATTTAATTATAATTATTCTAATATATTTTAAATTTGGCAACAAAATGTGTTGAACACAGGCTCAATAAATCTATATGTTAAAAACACAACTGTTTTATTTTAGAGAGAGCCTGTAAAACGTATATGACTGTGGCAGTTTCCATCCCAATTGATACCCTTGATGATCAGAAGAGGAAGAAAAAGAATATTTATTACACCTGGTTATCTAATCAGGAAATATTACGTAGTCATATGTATTTGAGAAGGAGAATAAGCATAATTACTCGGACTGTATCACGTGTATACTTTTCCTAATAAGTCAATTGATTATAATTATAATACCAGTAGTTGCGGTAAAGACAGTTAGCTATCTTATGTTCATGATCATGAATTGAATATCTCGAATTTATGTGATCATTTTCTTAAGATGTACCAGTATAAAAATAAATTTAAGTACTTCGAAGTTAGAATAGGGAACTATTGCAATTGGTGCAAATATACACAAAGAATTCTTCGGCTGTGAAAAACAAAAGAATGCATTTTGAATTTTAATAATCACAATACATTAGTTCATTAGGTGAGAAGAATGCTTTTTGTAAATTTTGAATGAGAAGTCCGTGTAATCAATTAGTTTCTGAGATGGCTACCTCATTATACATAATCGGCAAATTTGACGAAACGAATTCGTCAAAATACACAAAACAGTCAATTAGCTTCTTAAATGAGAGATACCTTTCTTCATTGGAGCTAGGCACTTAATATGCAAAAGAAATTCTAGATTTGATTTTTAGGGCTTGGTAATTTTGTCAGTCGTGATAATACATTGATCATTTGAATTTTACTTTATATTCGGTTACTAGAATATAATTTCGTTGTAGCTACCCATTAGATTTTGTATTCATTGTATCTCTTTATCTTATCACCATGTTATTTGAGATTTTTTTTTCATCCCAAACATTTTGACAATAAAATACCCCAATCTATTTTATTTAATAGTTCCGGTGGTGATCCTCCAAATTTGATGCTTCTTCTAACTTCCAGTACGTTTGAGATGAAGAGGCCTTTCTTTTTTATATTTTTTCCTTCTTTATCTATTATCAGATTTTTGATATTTATTGTTTCTAGAATTTTCACTTTATTACACTCTTCAAAAATATGATTAATATCATCTTTTCCATTTTGGCAAAGACTACAAATATCTGATTTGTGCTACATAATAACAAATTAATCATGAAATTAGTGTGCGAATCTTTATATAAAAGAAGAAAGTTTTACATGCAATGTCAAGGCGTTAGTGGTTTAGCGGTAAAATTCTTCGTTGCCATCGAAGAGCCCCCGGTTCGACTCCGGGCTGACGCATGTTTTTGGTATGTCTTCTTTTAGAAGAAAAATTCTTTAGTATTTTTTAAATATAGTATTTATAGAAAAAGCAGTTTGATATAGAGCCTTAACACTTGAAAAAAAAAAAAAAAAATTTTACCTTTTTAACGAGGCCTTGATGACTAAGCTATAATGCTCAATTGTATTTGTTATTTTTGTCTGTCATTTTATACATAAATCTTTGGTTGTTAAGTAAAAAGTCTAGCTAAATTAGATATACTTGAAATAATTCCGAAAATACACATATTAAAGTGATGAAAAATGCTCTTGAATATGGCGAAATCGGAATGGAAAAACTATAAAATTGTAGAAGGTATGCATAATATTTGTATATGCATATGCGTCTAAGATAATAAAGTCGGATATTATCTCTAGATCTACACCGTAATCAATACTAATCATAATATCATATCATAGTCATAGTAATCACAAACTTGGATTGGGACCTGGGGGCTGCTGGTTGAATGGTTCCAAATTCCAATTGTAATTGTCGTACCTGAGTCGTGTAACTAACTTACCACTTACGAAGTAACGCAAAATTTAAACTTGAGACATGCATAAAATGTAGTTATTGGTAAATTATAGATGAACTTTCATTTTTCGCAGCAAAGTTTAGAGCTCAATCGTGCAAGTCCTAGACGTTGAATGAAATACATATGAGTGCGGGTTCTGTTTACTACAATTATCTGGTTAGATTCATGATTATAATCTATGATCGATTGTATATTTAACACGTGGCTCATATATTATGCTCACAAGGAAAAGGAAGTTATTACGTATACGGTTACGGTATACGCTTTAAGTTTATAAACATTCAATATAATAGCTAAGGATGATTTACCGAATATTTAATTATAACAATTGCGAACTGATCATGAAATATAATCACTGCATTTATTCATGCGAGAGAAGCGATTTCGCGTATATTTTGTGTAACAGAAAATAAAAATGACACAACTGAATATTTTCAAAGTTCATGAAACCGAGACTTTGAAACACTTGGAAGATA
Source organism: Alloascoidea hylecoeti (assembly GCA_001600815.1). Taxonomy (NCBI): domain Eukaryota; kingdom Fungi; phylum Ascomycota; class Alloascoideomycetes; order Alloascoideales; family Alloascoideaceae; genus Alloascoidea; species Alloascoidea hylecoeti. The sequence continues at coordinate 1,158,634 of BCKZ01000003.1, forward strand.
TCAATTTCGAGTGATATTGAAGACAATAAAAGATCCCTTCGAGAAACATCGTTATTCGCTTCTGGAACATTTAGAAAAACAAACGGTTCATCTTCCATTAAATTAAAAAAGAAATGTAAAGAACTTGAAACTCAAAACATTATTGCAGCTGCTTGCTTGTGCCCTTTGTTTTCTTCATAATCAGGATACCCCAATGATTGGTATTAGTACTGTTAGTATTTGTTACCCAGGCGGTTTTCTGTGTTTGACTTCATTTCTTCTGAATTCTAATTGAAAATAATTGACTGAGCCATTATTTGAAAAATGTCAGGGGTATTTAAAAGAGGAGAATATCACTGTTGATCTCACTTTCCCTTCATTATTAACAAATTTGAAAAAAATTACTTCAATTTTGACATTATGCTTCTGAAATTTATAGGCATTACTTTTATCATTAGCTTTGCTTCTGCAGATTCTTGTGCTGAGTTGTACTATCAATGTGGTGGTAAGTAATCTCCTTTCACAATTTCAATCCTACTGTTGAAATATTAATATGAATTCGCAAATTAACAATTCGCTAGGTTCAAACTGGTCGGGTGCTACATGCTGTGCTACTGGTACTTGCTCATCTCAAAACCCATATTATTATCAATGTGTTGCAACTTCAGGTGCTACTAACGTAGATGCTGCTTCTGCAGCCGCTACACAACAAACTTCAACAGTTGCTGTTCAGCAAGAGACCACAATCTCTAGTACCATTCAGCAGGAAGCAACAACAAGTGTAGTTGTTCAACAGCAAGAAACAACGCAAGCTGGAGATAGTTATGGTACTACTCAATATGGAGAAGATATTAGTTATTCTACCATGGCTGCTAAACAGACAACGGTAGTTGAAGAATCAGAGAATGCGGAAACAACTGCAACAATTCAGGTACAAGCTGATACGACGTCAGCTACCAGTATAACCAACGCTGTAAAGGATATTACAGTTTCTTCTGATACAACTGCACAAGCTGCTGCAACTACAACTTCAGAGGCTGTTGCCACTACATCATCATCAAATGGTGTTACTACATCTGCTGCTACCACTGAAGTTGACAATGGAACTTCAAGCTTCTCTCTCACTGCTTACCCAGGCGAGGACGAATATGCTGATTGTACTGAAGTCTATGCTACATGTGGTGGTAGTGCCTACTCTGGACCAACATGTTGTTATTATGGAAGCTACTGCTCAACAGTAAATGAAGCTTATGCTCAATGTTCTCCAACTTCAATTGTCAATTCTGTTGAAACTGCCGCTGTTACACAAGATGGTGCTGCATCTTCAAGCCGGGATTGGTATTATGGTCGCGGTACCTATTGGGGACCTTCAGATGGTAATGCTTGTCAAATGAAGAATGGTTACAATGATGAATCTATGGTTGTTGCTATTGGTATTGATACTTATGAAGCAGGTAATTTAAGCAGCACTTACGTTAGTGACTACTGTGGTAGAAAAATTAGAGCTTGGTATGGAGAGAAATATGTTGATGTTACTGTGATYGATGCTTGTGGTTCGTGTGACAAGTATAGTCTTGACTTTTCACCCAGTGCTTTTAATACACTGGCATCATCTAATGATGGTGTTATTGGTATTGTTTGGACATTCACTGATGAGTAGTTTATAAAATCATTGAATAATTTTATGTAAATTTTGCTTTTAATTACGTATACGGCTTTAAATAGTTTTCAATCATCTAAGACACCCGTAAATTTGTGTTTAGATTATTTCTCTGACCGAGTAATGGGGGAAGTTGCAAAGAGGTTTTAAAATTTTTAATTAAAAAATAAATGACGCTGTAACTTACAATCAGTTTGCAATTCCAAATTATAACCTTATAAGAGTAACTTGATAACTAGCTATAAGTTCCTATAACTTTAAATTTTAATATTATTATACGTGATATAATTTATAACTTATACATATGCATATCATAGCAATAAAATAATACCTTAACCAGTACTAGTATGTTAACATCATATCGGACTCAATTACAATTTCAACTAATTACCATTTTAGGATCATAGTTTATAATTATGCATCTTCTTACATCAATATCATAACTAATTTAGAACACCTCGTTTACAAATATTAGTCCTTCCTTTGAATTATATGTTCAGATACTAGATCCACTAAGTTTCTATCACTTTTTGTACTATTGCTTATACTTAGAGGCATTCAGCGATGTGTTTGAATAAATATTAAGTTTAAAGGTTGACCGGATATTACTATGATCAAGTAGAAGCGCTGGGTCCAGCAAATAAATGGGTGGGAATTGCTTATATATGTACGATCGTAAACATGTATTTAAATTTGTTCATAATTGAATAGTAAAGAGGATTAATGGGGACATATAATATATAGGCTATATGGAACTTAATAATAAGATGTTATAGTTATAGGATGTTTTCCTCAATATATTTAAACGTTAAGTTCATTTCATTTACAGCTGTTCATGTTTAAGATGATTTTATATGGAAAGATAATAAACATGAAACTGAATCGCAAAATTTAAAGCGTATACGTAATTATAACAATATATTCAAGCAAGATGCCAAGACTTTGAATTTGAAACAATTGAAGTAACTTATAATTATAATATCTTGAGATTTAAAGTCAAAACACAACTACAGCTGCGCGATCAATTATACATTTAAAGTCTATTAGTCACTCTTGTCTTCTAGTTTGATGAGTATTATGTATTAAAATTAATACTATTCTCATTGTTGTAACGAAAGTCCCAGGCGGTCTTGTATTTGACTGTTACTTCTAAATTCCAAACGAAAACAATAATGAAGCCAAATCTTGAAAAGACCCATGGATATTTAAAAGAAAGAATACCCCAATATATCTCATTATTTTGTCATCAGCAAAATTTTTGAACCCAATTACAGCTTCAATCTTGACATTATGCTTCTGAAATTTATAGGCATCACTTTTATCGTTGGCTTTGCTTCGGCAGATTCTTGTGCTGAATTATACCAACAATGTGGTGGTAAGTATTAGACATAAAAATATATTACTATTATTTTTAACATTAACAATCCTAATTCGTAATACTTAGGCTCAAGCTGGACGGGTGCTACATGCTGTGCTACTGGTACTTGCTCATCGCAAAACTCATATTATTATCAATGTGTTTCAACTTCAGGTGCTACTAACATAGATGCTGCTACACAACAAACTTTAACAGTTGCTGTTCAGCAAGAGACCACAATCTCTAGTACCATTCAGCAGGAAACAACAACAAGTGTAGTTGTTCAACAGCAAGAAACAACGCAAGCTGGAGATAGTTATGGGACTACTCAATACGGAGAAGATATTAGTTATTCTACCATGGCTGCTAAACAGACAACGGTAGTTGAAGAATCAGAGAGTGTAGGAACTACAGCAACTTCACAAGCTGCTGCAACTACAACTTCAGAGGCTGTTGCCACTACATCGTCATCAAATGGTGTTACTACATCTGCTGCTACCACTGAAGTTGACAATGGAACTTCAAGCTTCTCTCTCACTGCTTACCCAGGCGAGGACGAATATGCTGATTGTACTGAAGTCTATGCTACATGTGGTGGTAGTGCCTACTCTGGACCAACATGTTGTTATTATGGAAGCTACTGCTCAACAGTAAATGAAGCTTATGCTCAATGTTCTCCAACTTCAATTGTCAATTCTGTTGAAACTGCCGCTGTTACACAAGATGGTGCTGCATCTTCAAGCCGGGATTGGTATTATGGTCGCGGTACATATTGGGGACCTTCAGATGGTAATGCTTGTCAAATGAAGAATGGTTACAATGATGAATCTATGGTTGTTGCTATTGGTATTGATACTTATGAAGCAGGTAATTTAAGCAGCACTTACGTTAGTGACTACTGTGGTAGAAAAATTAGAGCTTGGTATGGAGAGAAATATGTTGATGTTACTGTGATYGATGCTTGTGGTTCGTGTGACAAGTATAGTCTTGACTTTTCACCCAGTGCTTTTAATACACTGGCATCATCTAATGATGGTGTTATTGGTATTGTTTGGACATTCACTGATGAGTAGTTTATACAATCATTGATCAATAATTTTATATTTTCAAAACTTTTTTATTTAGCATGTGATTCTACGTTTACGTATATACGACTCTAAATACAGCTTTAAACCTTGATCATTTAAATACATATCTAGATTTCTGTCTTATACCTCGAAGTACGAGTACTAGTACTGGTGAATCAATGGTGATTGTTATATCGTAGTTTCTAGCTAGGGGTTGAGAAGCCATTTTTACTGATATTGCAAATTTGAATTCTCTTTGCTGGTTTTAAATTTATTATATAAATGGAATTACCTGTAATCTCGGTCAACGGAATTACAGAAGTCATTCTATGTTAATCTATGGAATATTTAGAAAAATTGTATTAACTCCCATCTGGGTATACCATGAAATATAGTGATCTAACAGCAGCTGAGCCGCGTTCAGCCAAATGCATACCGATATATCTCATATTCTTGAAATCTCTATGTATAAGTCTGATGTTTTGCGTGGTGATGAGTGGTGGCTGGTTTAAAAAAAAGTAAGTTTTACGCGCCGCATTTTTTGGAGGTGTATTTTTCCCATTGGAAGGTGCTCATACATTATATGATTACTATATTGACAGTTTATATCGGTATATTTCGGGTTTATAAGCCTATAGTATTGTTAACGTTATTGATTAATTTTGGATAGCTATTGGCTGTTTTTTGGGCTTAATGTATGACTCAGAATCACAACATAAGAAATATTTCCTAATTCAGATATTAAAGTTAAAAAATATACTTTTGAGTGATTTTACTGAGTCAGATGCAATCAATCTATCTGCATAAAATCATATTAGAAGAAGCACAACTCAAATAATATCTAATTGACCTTAAACGGCAATATGACTATATTTGTTTGGTCTGTGATACTAATTGTGGTCGAAGTAGTGCTGGGCCGGGTATTGAGTTAAAAGGATAACTACAATATTAATATTGACATACATCCACAGTGTTATAGTAATAGGATGTATATCTACCATATGACGTCGAGTTTCTATCCCGGTATCTTTCGGGTTCATAAATCGATTTAACTGTTATTGAGTAAGTTTTTAATTTGTTATCCAAAATCCTGAATAGCTATTGGCTATGTTTTTAACTTAATGCATGACTCGGAATCACTTCTTAAAATATTTCCAAATTCAGATATTAAAGTTAAATGAGTGATTTTACTGAGTCGTAAAAAATGGTATTTGCTATTTGGAGGATCAACGTCTAAAATGACTACTAATTGACCTTGTATTGCCGTTTAAGGTAATATGACTACTTCATTCGAAGTTCATCGTAGTCATGATACAGGATGAATCCCAATAATCATATAACGATTGGCAAGATCTTCTTTGATTTTTAACTAAATATCTAATGTTTTCTTTAGATTTCTTAGCTTTCTTCTGATAATTATTTATTAATTTCAAGGTTACTTGAAAGCAATTTTATAATTATCATAATTAGATTCAGTGAAATGAATTTTCATAACCTTAGGAACTAATATAAAAGGCCCCTTTTCACTTCCAAAAATGATTCAAAATTAATATAATCAATCAATTGATAATTACTCTTTGATTTAAATTCTGACTCCTCTTCCAAGCTTTTATTCTTTTAACTATGACTACTAAGAAAATCACTTTCTCTCTTAACTGGGAAGCTACTCCTTATCATATTCCAATTTACCTGGCTCAACATCGTGGTTATTTTAAAGAGAATGATTTGGACATCGCAATTTTGGAACCGGGAAATCCTTCAGATGTTACTGAACTCATTGGATCTGGCAAGGTTGACATGGGATTAAAAGCCATGATTCATACCCTAGCTGCTAAAGCCCGTGGTTTTCCAGTAACCTCTATTGGTTCTCTATTGGACGAACCGTTTACTGGTGTTCTATACTTGGAAGGATCTGGAATCACCACTGATTTTCAATCATTGAAAGGTAAAAGAATTGGTTACGTGGGTGAGTTTGGTAAAATTCAATTGGATGAATTGACTAAACATTACGGAATGACTCCTGATGATTATATTGCAGTTAGATGTGGTATGAATGTTGCTAGATATATCATAGAAGGAAAGATCGATGGTGGAATTGGTATCGAATGTGTTCAACAAGTTGAGCTTGAAGAATTTTTGAGATCTGAAGGTCGCGATATTAATGAAGCTAAAATGTTGAGAATTGATAAACTCGCTGAATTAGGATGCTGTTGTTTCTGTACTATTTTGTACATTGCAAATGATAACTTCTTAGCCGCAAATCCTACTGTCGCTCCAAGATTCATGAAAGCAATTAAGAAGGCCACCGACTTTATTATTCAGGAACCAAGGGATGCATATGATGAGTATATTGCTATAAAGCCACGTATGGCATCGGTTTTGAACCAAAGAATATTCGAAAGATCATTTGCTTATTTCTCAGAGTCTTGTTATAATGTTCACCGTGATTGGAGAAAAGTTACTAATTATGGAAAAAGATTGGAAATTGTTCCTCAAGATTTCAAATCTAACTATACCAATAAATATTTGTCATGGCCTGAACCAGAAGAAGTTAAGGATCCTTTGGATGCTCAAAGACAAATGTTTGATCATCAAGATCTTTGCAAGTTTAATGGTGGTTGCAGAAGATTAAAACTTTCTTCATAAATTACTTTATAACGCTATACCGCAGATTAGCGATAAGGCATTATTTTGGAAATTTCAGTCAAGTTTATAAATAAATATATGAATATAAATATAGGTGGATAAGTATATTTATGATTATCTATGTATAAAAATAATATAAATGAGAAATATATAAAATATGATAGGTTTGAAGATAAATAGTTAGTGATTATAATATGAATAACTGGGTTGTTACATTTATGAAATATCAATCGAAGTATTACAAGCTCTCTATTTATTCATGGCAATTTATATCCTGGAATGAAGTTTAATTATAAGTAAATTAATAATATGAATGATAACAAGATTGCCTATAAACTTATACCACATACAATAATTATAGTGTAGTTATAGTGTATTTAATTACAACTATATCCTACCATTATTATGAGTAATGATTGCCGGCCGTGGATATTGGGGGGCCACATATGCTGACTGTCCCAGATAATCAAATAATTATGTTGTAGGAACTATATTAGCGGCAGAGATTAGCAGTTCCACTCCTAATTCCCTATGTTAGAAATATTCGGTATTTTCTTTTTCGGCATAAGGGGACTAACGGTTCCGCATCGGGTGATACAATACTCCGTATTTCCTTTGGGTATATTTGGTGGGTTAGTCAAAAATTTGGAGGTTGTTGATCATAGAAAACAAAAAGTTCGGTGTTCAAATAATAGTCGAATGTTCTAACCAAAAGAATAGGAAATACTAATACTGAACTTTATTCCTTCTCCCTAAAAAAGAGCTAATTTGGAGTAGAAACACTATATATAATTAGTGCTACATATTTATATATGATAGTACTTTATAATTATTATACGGTGATCAATTAATAGCAATTAATATTACAAGTCCGAATAAATGCAATCTAAAGCTCGAGTATTCTGCGGTTGCATACGTATAAAGTTGTAAAATATAATGCTAAGATAAATTTTAGTTAATTCTAAAGGTCATGGAATTGCTATTAATTTAAAAAATCAACATGGGAGAAATTTTATTGTCCATAGCCTCAGCTAAAGTCATTTATAGAGGTACAAAAGTCATCGTCATTATAATCATGCTAATGATGAGTGTAATGCATGTTCTGTATTCAATTCAAAACGGTTCGAATTCATGCAATTGCAATGGATGGTAGATCAAAGATAAAGATGCACTGCCTGTAGATATATTGTTTGCAGTGGCTATTATAACGTAAGCGCAACAACTGAGATGAGTTGAACTTTGTAATTCTTACAATTGGTGAAGATAACCGGCACATGTGAGATGCATATAATGGAGGTTACATAATTACCGAGTATTCTATGAAGCTAAAATATGTTGAGGAAGCCGTTGAAGACAGAATAGACAGTGACCACATATTAAACAAAGTCATTGAATGTTGATGATGAATATAGAATATAATTATAGAATGGCCAATTTTAGTATCTCAGAAAGTCCAAAAACGTCACAAACAAGTTAGAAATGGAAATGCAAATTTACTAAATTTAACCACCACCAGGAAAATTATAATAGACGCAGACAAAATAATATTAAAAATGTTGTTGCCTTTAGGACCAACTAGAACTTTTCTTGAGATATAAAACTCCACGGTTTCCATCACTGGGGTGCTTTTTGTTCCTTTCTACCATATATACATTACTTGTCCTAACTCAATCATTAATTACAACTATCATGGCGACTGCAACTATTGATGTCGTTAGACTACTAGAGATAGTACTAAATGGTGTTAGTGCTATTAATACCAAGGTTAAAGAAGCAAGACAGATGGATAATCGTGTAATCGATTTGTTGGTGAGCTTTACTGAATCTTCTTATCGTTTAGAAAAATATAGGACGAAAATTGATAATTTAGATGAAGATGATGCAAGAATGGCTATGAACTTACTAAGGCCGGTCCAAACGCGAATAGTTCAGGCAAATGAATTATTTTTATATTATTGTGGTGAGGATTTGGACCCAAACACAACCGATGATGCCGATTTTGAATCAAAGGCGCCAAGATTTGTAAAACAGACGAAATGGGATAGGGATAGAGAATATCTAACAACTATGGCAGCTGATGTTGTTAAATATACAGATAATTTCATAAAATTTATGGATGATCGGCAAAAAGAAGTTGATGCATTAAATGATATCCCATGGGATGATGATTTTAAGGTTGGAAGTCTTGCTTCATTTTCAAGAAATATGAGCTTTTCAGGAAGGGAAGATATATTAGATCAAATATCTTCCTTATTAATTGAAACAACTGGTAGAGCTGAAATCATTTTAGAAGGTATAGGCGGAATAGGGAAATCACAAATTGCTTTAGAATATGCTTTTAGGTCTGCAAAAATATATGATAGTATTCTTTGGATAGATGCTCATGACAGCCAAAGCTTAAGAACAGGTATTCGAAATCTCTTAGAAAAGATTGTTACTTATTATATCACAAAGATCAGTACAGATAACTATGCCGAAATTGGTAAAAAGTTTGGAATGCCATGGCTTGTCGATGCAAACGGAAAACTAAAAATCAATGATGATTCTAGAGGTAAATTAGTGTTCGTAAAAGATTGGCTTTTTGGATATAAACAAGATAAAGATGTTGAAGATGATATTCAAAAGGCCATCTTCAATTGGCTTGGAAATCGAAAAAATAAAAGATGGCTTATGATTATTGATAATATGGATGATCCTACATTCAAAACATTAGACGATGTTATTCCAAATTGTGATTGGGGTAATGTAATAATCACATCTAGGATTGATAGTCTTCCTGAACATGCAACTGATATTCATGTTGATGATCCAGGTATTGATACTGGTGTTGAAATATTATTAAAATCAAGTGGAAAATCAAAATCAAATTTAAGTGCTAGAGAATTTCAAGCAGTTGAAGGTATATCAAGAATATTAAATAATCATCCATTAGCATTAGATATTGTTGGTACTTACGTTGATCAAAATTTAATCTCGTTTTCAAAATATCAAGAAAAACTTGATAAAGATCATGGATTACTATTTAGGACTGATGATAATATACCCGGTAAAGAAGATATTATTGATTTAACTTATTTGGTAACATACAATAGTTTATCAGAAAATGCTAGACATATTTTGAATCTATTTTCATTTTTTGACAATCAAAATATTTCAAAATCAGTTGTTCAAAAACATGGTGTAAAGTTTGCTACATGGCTAAAAGATTCAAAGTCATACAGCATTGGTGTTCATGAACTATTAAGGTATTCAATGGTTTATGTTAGAAAGGAATCAAAAGATAACTCACTTGCGGTTCATCCAGTTATTCATAGTTGGGTTAGATCACGTTTGGATCAGAGTCAAACACAGTATTATGCGAGAATGGCTGTTATGATTCTCTCAGAAGTAGTATCAGGGGATGATCCAACTACAGAAAGACGATACTGGCTTAGTATTTATCCTCATATCACAGCAATTCTGAAAGTTATTCAAAATGTTTTCTTAACTACCTCTGATCAAGAGTTATTGGATGGTATTGAAAAAATAGCTGCTTGTTTAGTTCAGTTATGTTTTTTTCAAAAAGCTGCAGGACTAATTGAATATCTTCTATCACGTTATAGGGAACTTTATGATTCAGATAATATTGAAACTGTTGAAGCTGAAGAAACATTAGCATCATCTTATTATTTTCTTGGAAGATATGTTGAAGCAATTGATTTATATAAGTTAGCATTAAAGAGTCGTGAGAAAACATTTGGTGTAAATGATCCAGCAACTTTAGCGGATCAAAGAAATCTTGGATCTCTTTACAAAAATATTGGTGATTATCAAAAGTCTTTAAAATTCTTACAAGATGTTGTTGCAAGGTCGACCACATCATTAGGTGATACACATTTAGAAACAGTTAAAGCAAGAAAAACTCTTGGACTTCTATATAAAGATATGGAAAGGTACAAGGATGCTTTGAAGTTATTAACAGAATCTTATGAGAGTTATAAATCATTGTTTGGAGATAATAATCCTGATACTATTGACACTTTATTGAGTTTAGGAGAACTTTATAGAATACTAGGACAATATGAAGAATCATTTAAATCTTTAAAGAAAGCACATTCTCAGTTTGAAGCAATATATGGAGAAGAACATCCAGCTACCTTAAAAGCTAGTGAATGTTTAGGAGTTCTAGATTGGAGGCGAGGGGATTATAAATTAGCAAGAGACAGATTAGAAAAATCATTAGGGTTTCAAAAGAAGATTTTTGGAGATGAACATCCAAAGGTTTTAAAAATCATTGGATATATTGGATCAATTTATCTAAGTTTAGGAGATTATAAAAAATCATTAGAATTATCATTACAAGCAACTAAAGGATTTGAGAATTCTTTGGGTAAAGATCATCGTGATACATTACGTTGTGTCTTAACTTCAGGAATGGCATATTTCAATTTAGAGGAATTTGATGATGCCATGAATATGTTTCAACGTTCATTGATAGGCTTTGAACGCTATCCAATTTCTCAAGATCTAGCATTAACAACACTTAATATCGGTAGAATTCATCTTGTCAAATATCAATATGTTAAAGCGAAAGAAATGCTAACAGAATCCTATGATCAATTTAATAAATTATTTGGTAAAGCACATCCAAATACTTTAGAAGTCTTAACAACATTAGGATCGTTATATAATGAAATGGGACATACACAAAAGGCTCTGGAAATATTTAAAGAAGTTCTTGATATTTATGATAAATCTGAAAATCCAAGACTACCAAATGTTTCAACAACGTTAGATATGATGGGACAAGCTTACACCAAAAATGGTGAATATAATTTTGCACTTGTTAGATTTAAACAAGCTCTTGCCAATAGAAAAAAATATTTAGGAGATGAGCATCCAGCTACATTAAGAACAATCAAAGATATTGGCTTTACATATTTGAGTCAAGGTGAATTTCAAACGGCTAAGACTTGGTTTGAACTTTCCTTAAAAGGATTTAATGATTTAGGGTATGAAAACTCTACTAAATTTGATGCTTTGAATGGTATTGGTATGGTTTATACAGAAATGGGAAAACCATCAGAAGCATTGAGTTATTTCCAAGAATCAATTAAAGGGTATGAAGAACTTTATGGGTCAAATCATCCTAAAACAATTGAAGTTTTTGTGAACATTGGTTTCTCATTTGAAAAAATTAAAAAATTGGACAAAGCATTAGAATACTACAATACAGCTCTTAATAAATGCAATAATAATAAAACCAACTTTGATAATACGTTGCTTTTGACAATAAATTCTCATATTGGTAGTGTTTATATTCAACAACAAAAATATTTTGATTCTAAAAATTTACTAGAAGGGTTGGTTAGAGATTATGAGAATGATTTAGGAGAAGATCATATTGATACATTTAAAACAAAGGAAAAACTTGGTGTTGTTTATGGTAACTTAAAACAATACAAAGAAGCATTTGAAATTTTAGATGAGGCGCTTAAAAGATATGATGATTTATTAGGATTAAATAATACAGATTCAAAAAGAGTTAAGAATTTGGTTAAAACATTCAAAAGAGAGAGACGTGTTGAAAAATTTAAGAACATTCTATTTTGTCGTGGTAATTAATTTTTTTTTCTTCCTATGATTATGATTATGATCAAAATATACTACTAATATTACAAATACAAATTTGTTTAACCTTTTTCTTTTTTACAATTAATTAATTAGGAATTATGTATTTCTATTCAACATATTGATATTTTGCAGTTGACTGTTATATAACTTATTGACTTTTAAATTTATTATGTATTTTTATTTTCATTGACTTGATTCTCTTATTACCAATTTACTTTACTTTGTTTATCTTCTTTCTTATGATAGCGTTTGGATATATATTTCTCAAACACTGACATTTTTAATTTAATTTGATTATATACTTATAAATTATGTATTATTCTATTTCTATATCAATTGTTATGATTAATCTAACACCAAGCTATGAAGCTAGCATCAACCTTTTATAGTTCCAGTCAAATATCATGTCACCTGTTTCCCCTTATGTTACTTTGGAAACCCGGGTGAAATATACCAAAAGTTACGGGAAGTGAGGCCTATATATATATGTTTTTATATTATTAGAAAAGTACAGAAGAAATTAAGTTTTGGTCTTTACGTTTGAAATCTTTAATCTATAACAAGTTATCATTGAAGCTAAGAATTCTAGGAGTTGTGATCTGACTGACTTTTAAGAGATTCTTCATTTTTGATTAAGTTATTGATTTTTGTGTATTCGCTATCTCTGACATTCCTAGCTGAGTTTGTATTTTTGTTTTGATATTTTTATTGCTTGCTCAAAAATGCTCATTGTTATACGACACCCTTTAAAAAGGATTTTTTTTGTTAAATCTTTCCTTCCATAATACCCGTATAGGTTTGATGGATATGCTTGTGGTGAGGATTTGGACCCAGACACAACCGATGATGCCGATTTTGAATCAAAGGCGCCAAGATTTGTAAAACAGACGAAATGGGATAGGGATAGAGAATATCTAACAACTATGGCAGCTGATGTTGTCAAATATACAGATAATTTCATAAAATTTATGGATGATCGGCAAAAAGAAGTTGATGCATTAAATGATATCCCATGGGATGATGATTTTAAGGTTGGAAGTCTTGCTTCATTTTCAAGAAATATGAGCTTTTCAGGAAGGGAAGATATATTAGATCAAATATCTTCCTTATTAATTGAAACAACTGGTAGAGCTGAAATCATTTTAGAAGGTATAGGCGGAATAGGGAAATCACAAATTGCTTTAGAATATGCTTTTAGGTCTGCAAAAATATATGATAGTATTCTTTGGATAGATGCTCATGATAACCAGCGCTTGAGAGCTAGCATGAGGGCTGCGTTGCAAAAAATAATTACCTACTATATTATAGTTATAAAGGCAAATACATACTACATAACTATGCCGAAATTGGTAAAAAATTTGGAATGCCATGGCTTGTCGATGAAAACGGGAAACTAAAAATCAATAATAATCACATCTAAGAAGAATCTTATTCCTGGGCATGCAACTTATATTCTTGTGGGTAATCCAGGTGTAGACACAAGTATGAATATATTAATAAAAGCAAGTCCTAACGAAGTACATGCAGTTAGAAGTATATCAAAAAGGTTAAATAATCATCCATACGCTTTAAATGTGGTTGCTAATTATGTTAAACAAAATTTAATCTCGTTTTCAAAATATCAGAAAGACATCTACTATTCCGGGATGGATGAGCAATTATCTGAATTTCGAGCTGTTCAAAATTATGTAAACTTATATGCACTGTAAGGTGTATGAGAAGTAAATCAGAAAAACAGATTCTCAACACAACCACGAAATTAAAATTAGTATTGGCCGAAATTTAGTCAACGTTAGAAAAGTATTGTATATTTGAAATAAAAGTTTTTAAGTGTTATTAGAAATTAATTGACATCAGTTCGTCGTAGCGTGTAACTCTAACAAAAAGATCTTATAAGCAATTTAGAACCACTTGGTGATAGATTCCTTAAGTAAGGTTATATAAGATTTTATACTACTCCCTAGTAACTTAAACTGTCTACCTAATGATGATATAGTATTTATTTTAGAATAACGATTTATAAATTTATACCATATATGCATCTGAGAGTAACTTTAGGCGGATTAAGTTGATTAAGATCTAGATACGGATATCCTTGATTCCCGCAATTATACCTTAGACCCAATCGAGTGAAAAATAGCTTCTGTTCTGTGGAACCAAATATATCGATATCAGAGGTTGATTCTAAGATTCTTGTGTATCCATGTGGGTCAGGCAGCTAAACTAAATACAGACAACTTCTCACAGAAAGTACATTTAGGAAGATTATAATCGACAGTATAATAATAAAGTAAATTAACAAGTTAATAGTATCATTTTTTGGTAATCATCCGGTCTGAAACATACTCTATTCTGAAATATACGCATCCCCCACGTCCGAAGAACATTTTGAAATTTGCGGTTTTGTGAATGTCTTATTAGAATATGAATGGTTCCCTTTTTATAGGGCTCCCCAGGGCATTATCTTTAAATATTGCTTCATTCTCTATTTCAAGATCTTTAATATTCTCTTCAAGAACTTGTTTGAAATCAAATTATCATAATGTTTTAACAAATTTTGGATCAGTTGCGAGATTTAGTACCTTGAATTTTTACCCAAAAAGGGAAATCTATTACAAATCAAGTGTTATGATACAACATCAACATCAACATCAACATCAAAGTAAATATTTATTACCAGATAGTATATTGAACAAGGTATCAATATTACATTTATATAATAACTTTCAGATATACCGGAATTTCACTATAAGATCTATTTCAAATAACGAATTAAATAAAAATATTAATGATCCACCATTAACAAAACAGGTACTATTGAATGATGATAATAAAACTTTAAAACAAAAAAACTTAACAAAAACAAATGAAATATCGTTATCATTAGATAATGATAATAATAATGAAAATAACAACAATAATAATAATAAATCTGGTTGGAATGATATTGTTAGACTTTTTAAAATAGGTCAAAAAGAAATAGGACCAATGGCATTAGCAATTATATTTTTATGTATTTCATCAGCAATAACAGTTTCTGTACCATTATGTATTGGTAAAATTCTTGATTCTTCATTATCTGAATCAAAATTAATTTTTGGTTTACCATTAAATCAATTTTATTATTGTATTAGTATATTTTTTTTAATTGGTGCCTTATCAAATTTTGGTCGTGTTGTTATATTAAAGTTAATAGGTGAAAGAGTTGTTGCAAGATTACGTTCATTTATGTTTAAAAAAATAATTACACAAGATTCTGAATTTTTTGATAAAAATAGAGTTGGTGATTTAATTTCAAGATTAGGTGCTGATTCAAATATAGTTGCAAGATCAATAACTCAAAATGTATCTGATGGTTTAAGAGCAATTGTTTCTGGTGTTGTTGGATTAACAATGATGTGTTATGTTAATTTACAATTAACCTTAGTTATGATTATTGTTGCTCCACCTTTAGCTATTGGAGCAATGATTTATGGTAAAAGAATAAGACAAATTTCAAAAGATTTACAAGAATCAGTTGGTACTTTAACAAAAGTTGCTGAAGAACAATTAAATATGGTTAAAACAATTCAATCTTTCAATGGTGAAGTCAAAGAAGTTAAAAAATATAATAATCAAGTTAGAAATGTTTTTTCAATTGGTAAAAAAGAAGCTTTAACAAGTGGTGTATTTTTTGGTTGTACAGGTTTAGTTGGAAATTTTACAATTTTATCATTATTAATTTATGGAACAGGTATGGTTAGTAGTGGAGTAATGTCAATGGGTGATTTAATATCATTTATGATGTATGCTGCTTATACTGGCTCATCAACTTTTGGTCTATCAAGTTTTTATTCAGAATTAATGAAAGGTACTGGAGCAGCGTCAAGATTATTTGAAATAATTGATACAAATTCAAAAATTCCAACAACAAAAGGTTTAAAATTAAATAATGCAAAAGGTACAATAATTTTTGAAAATATAAATTTTAATTATCCAACAAGAAAAAATGTTAGAATTTTTAATAATTTAAATTTTAAAATTCCAATGGGTAGTAATATATGTATTGTTGGTCCTTCAGGTAGTGGTAAATCAACAATTATATCATTACTTTTAAGATTTTATGATCCAGTTTCTGGTATAATTAAAATAGATGATAAAAACATTAAACAATTTAATTTAAAATCTTTAAGACAAAGATTAGGTGTTGTTCAACAAGAACCTGTTTTAATAAATGGTACAATATTTGAAAATGTTGCTTATGGTGTTAAACATGCAACAATTGAACAAGTTAATGAAGCATGTAAATTTGCAAATTGTCAATTTATAAATGAATTTCCAAATGGTTTAAATACACAAGTTGGTCCACGAGGTACAAAATTAAGTGGTGGACAAAAACAAAGGATTGCAATTGCACGTATAATTATTAAAAATCCTGATATATTAATTTTAGATGAAGCAACATCTGCTTTAGATGTTTTATCAGAACGTTTAATAAATAATACATTAAACAAATTATTTTCATCAAAATCAATTACAACTATTTCAATTGCTCATAGATTATCAACAATTAAAAAAGCAGAATTAATTATTGTTTTAAATAATAAAGGTGAAGTTATTGAAATTGGTAAATTTAAAGAATTATTTTCAAATGAAAATTCTGAATTATGGAAATTATTAAATGATAATAATAATACTACTAATCATAATACTATTGGTAATGATGAAATTAAACAAAAAGAAGAAGAAGAATTATTGTTAAAAGAACAATTGATTGAAGAATTAGAACAACAAAGAGATGAAGATGATCAAAGAGATTTAAAATTGAAACTTTAGAATTTACGATACATATATAAATTAGAACTCAACCCTTCATATCCTTTTGTATTCACATCCCTCTAGGAGATTTCAACAATCTTACTTAAATATAGATCCACCTCTCATCTCAATCTTTCTTATATCCAATTAGTCTTATGATTAAGTTTGTGTTGTAAAATCACCATTTCACTTAAGAAAAGTGGACTAAATTTAATGGTGATCCTTCTTTTAGCTGATAAATCCGACAGCCACTTTAATTTCTAAAGATTTCCAAGTAACTCACAGGATTCATACCATCTTAGGATAGTCATTCAATAATCGAAATTTTGCTATACCTTTAAATATTTCATACCTTTTTAGGATAGTGCCAATTACATAGTTTAGCCATCTACAGTTCTTTGACTCCCAATGGTAACTTGCTGTAGATATTAAAGATTTAATGTACTCACTATGCATATGAATATAGCTAAAAATAAGATTTCCGGATAAACGGTGTATCCCGTAAGTTTTGTGTGCTTTTACCCGGCGTTGAGTCTCTCATGCAGACGACATTCTTCACGTATAGGCGCGTCTTCTATAGTTAATTATGTATTAAATTCAATAGCTATAAGATTTTTAGAATATATACTATACAGGTAATAAAAAATTACAATAAATATAATATTGAACAATGATAAACTTATGACCTGATTAAAGGAAGGAAAACAATTTGATCTTTCTTCTGCTTGATGAATTCGAATATAATCATGTTAAAGAATCTTGTTATATTACGTTTGTTTTCTTACTTGGATCCCTAGAGAAATAATATGGGGATGGCAATTTAAATATTTATTTTAGAATCTTTTATCCTAAAATTTCTCGGAACCCCTATCTCGAGACTCAATTACAAGATAAGAATACCGGTATCCCTTTTCCAGCCCTTCAGTGTATCTGAAAGTGGCTTCGTGACTTTATTTGCATATTTATTTTCATATATTATACTGTGTTTGGATATCAATTCTCTCTTTTCAATGTTTTCATCAGTTTTTAATATTAGCTAGATAATGATGAATTAATTAATCATTAATTTAGGAAATTTATCACTTTATTTGGTTCTTTAGCTGAACATGATTCAGCCGAGTAGTCTAACATAATATCTCCATCACAGTTGCAACGTTAACCAACAAAACACCTGAAAAGAGTTCAATTCTTCAATAGGATAATAACTTGCTACTAATTAAGATTTTCGGATTGCTTGAATGACTGCTGCTGAGATTGATGTTCTCCTAATAATTTGGATTACCAATTATTATTAAGTTAAAAATATTTAATTGCATAATTTGAAGCTCTAGCGATTAATTAATTACGTCGATAAATATATTTGAAGTGTTTGAATTGCCCTCATATACCTACATATACGTAATCGAGCTTCACTCAAGTAGTACTGTTTGATTGCTGAGGCTTAATTATAGCTCCACCACAATCGTCAGATGCTATTAATTACCGCAAGGTTTGCGGCTGATAATTAATAACTTTAAATATATATATGTTCACTGATAAATTGATTTTGGAGAATTCCATATTTATTGTTTAAAAGTTAAGAAGTCTTTTTACATGTAGCTAATACAGTAGTATTACAATAGCAATAATTTCATGATAAGTATATTGACCACGATCATTAACATTTGTTGGTCATACGCGCTTATACGCGTCTATACGCGTCTATATGCGTCTATACGCATGCTCATAAGTTGTGTAGCAAATCTGGAAATAGTTGAGCATATTGCATATTATATCTCTATTGATAGAATCCTTTTAAGCCCTTATTATAAGTAGTTGTCACTATAGATACGGTATGTAATGCAGGTCATTTCGTAAACTTTATTAACACCATCATTTTCATAACTGCCGATATAAAAACAAGCTTTTTCATATGATTATTTGCAAAGGAAAAAACTATTCAATATTTAAATATTATACCTCAAAGTTAGTTACCCATACAATATTTCAACAATGCCAACAATAGAAGATGTTAAAGACCTGGTCCAAAAGACTACGAAGGGAAAACAAAGAGATGATGAAAAAGATGCCTGTGTTAGTTTAAGTAGCGGAAGTATTTTAACTATGATGAAACTATTTGAAGATTCATCCGCAGAATTCGACTCAAATCCAGATCTAGAAGAGAAATTAAAGAAGTATGGTCTTAAAGAGGATCCTGTTAAGCTAAGTGAAGAAGAGCATGGAGGTGATTTTTCGACAGACAGTATTAATGATAGTTTAGCATCGAGCGATGAAATACATAATCACGATGATGGTAATAACGAAGGTGAAGATAATGATACAAATATTGATGATAAAGATGATGGCGAAGACAAAGATAAACAAGATGACGGCACTATAAGTCCAGAATCTAAACTTGATGTTAATGGAGATCCAACTATCAAAGAGAACGGAGATTCAAAGACTGTATCTATAGGTAAGAAAAGTAAGCAAAATTTTATTCCTAGTAATAAACTAGAATCATCAGTCTTGAAGTATTATGAAAAATTAGAAGATGCTACATGTATGGTTATTGGAAATAAAACACGATCTTTATGTGAAAAATTAAAGAAACATTTCGAAATAGATCCTCAGGAAGAGTTTGTAGCTGGTAAGTTCCTACCCATCATTTAATTTTTTTTAAAAATCACTATTCTAATATGCTAATTTTTAATAGAATATTCATCATGGCTTCTACGAGATGTTTTAATTCAAGGCCATTTATATCTGACGACTACTCATCTCTGTTTTTTTGCATCCTTGCCCAGATCCCGTGGATCAATTATTTTCAGCTCAAAAATCGAAAAAAAAGATTCTATTGGTTCAACCAGATACTGGGGAGTTTTAAGTGATACAACATTATCACTTTATACAAGTCCAAGAGATTTATATTTTCCAGCTTCAAGAATTGATTTAAGAACAATTATAAGTGTTGAACCTTTAAAATCAAATTCTAGAAAATCATCATCAGCAAAACAAATCCTTGAAAATCCATTATCATCATCACCGGGAACCCCCAAAACAAGAACAAGAACACCTACAGGAAGTGATTCCTTTTCAGAAGATGAAGAGGATAATCATGGAGTAGAAAATTCTAATTCATTTAAAATAACGACAACCGATCAAAAATCAATCATTTTCCAGTGTGATTCAACACATAGTTCAAAAGTATGGATAAATTCATTACAAAAAGAAATTTTTCAATCTAAAAATGTTGGTAATTATGTTTTAATTAAACTACCAATTCGTCTAATTATTGAAATTAGTGATACTCCAGCTTTTGATATTGGTAAAATTGCTATTTTAAAAGTTGAGAATGAGGAAGAAAAGAAATCTACAGATGAATATCATTTTATGTTTTTTCAAAAAGGTGAAGAAGCAATTGAAACCATTCAAAATTTATTCGATTTAATACCAGAATCTGAACCACCTATATTTAAAGGGGATATACTTGATACAACTAGAAGATCGATTGATCATTTGGATACTGATGCCAAAAAAAAAGAAGAGACTGAACTTCATACGTCTTATTCTTTACCAAAGCCGTTGGAACGCCTTAGATCTGTGAATAGAAAGAGAAGATCTGAAACCTGTAATACTGAATCTAATGTCAAATCTGAAGTTGGAGCAGAGCGATTTCCAACCCAAGGCCGATTATCAAATCCTGATAGTTTCGATTCCGATTCACAAGATTTGCTTGTAACCAATCATGAACAAGAATCACATTCAAAAAGAAATAGATCAGTTTCAGGCTTATTAAAAAATCATTTGTTTCATCGATCTCGACCTTCATCGATAATTCAATCACCCTCAGAAGAAAAAGATATTCCAATAGAATATAAAACAGCAGATTCATCTCCTAAGCCATCATCAAGAACATCCACTACTAATAATGAATCTAACTCACGTTCATCACCAACCAATAACTCTAGATTTGTTAATATAGATTCGGTAATTAGTAAACTGAGTCATATTTTAGATAAAGATGGTCACGATGAAACAAATAAAGAGAAAAATAGTGTTAGTACTGATGAAACAAATGCAAATGTAAAACTAAATAAAAATAATGATTCATCAGATCCAGAAGAAACATCAGATCATTCAGAAGAACATAAATCTTTTTGGATCACTAGAAAAGTAAATAATTCAATTGATAAAGTTTCTGAGATTTTTACTGGTGGGCCAAAACATTTCACTTCTGAAGGAAGTGATAAATCATATGATTCACATTATGTATCTAATTATAAAGAAGCAAGTCAAAGTAATGAACATTATAGATCACATTTTACATTACCTGATGAAGAAACATTAGTTGCTAGTTATTATACAAGATTACAACGAACTGTTATGATACATGGAAAGATTTATCTTGGAGTTGAATATATATGTTATAGAAGTATGATTCCAAAAGTTAATATAAAAATGATTATACCATATACTGAAATTGAAAATGTTTGTAAAGAAACAGGTTTTAATTTTGGTTATTCTGGATTGGTTGTTGTTGCAAAAGCAAGACAAGAGATTTATTTTGAATTTACATCTCAATCAGCAAGAGATGATTGTGAAGATGTTTTAAATAAACAATTAGAAATACAAAGAAAAAAAATTAAAGAATTTGAAAATCATTCAAAATTTATTGCACCACAAAAAGTTTTAGATTCTGCAAGATTTGGAAATTATAAAGATTTATTAGGTTTACCAACAGATATACCAATTATTATTGATGATATAACTTCAAAAGATTTTGTAAAAGTTGCTAATGAATTAAAACCAAAATATCGTTTTACTTTATTAACTATTGGATCAAGAGGTGATGTTCAACCATATATTGCATTAGGTTTAAAACTTTTGAAAGAAGGCCATCATGTTAAAATTGCAACACATTTAGAATTTAAAGAATTGATTGAAGGATATGGTATTGAATTTTCTAAAGTAGCTGGTGATCCTGCAGAATTAATGCAATTAATGATTGAACATGGATCCTTATCAATAACATTTTTAAAAGATGCAATGGGGAAATTTAAGAAATGGATTGATGAGTTATTACAATCAAGTTGGGAAGCATGTCAAGATACTGACATATTAATTGAAAGTCCTTCTGCTATGGCAGGTATTCATATTGCAGAAAAGTTACGAATTCCATATTTTAGAGCATTTACAATGCCATGGACCAGAACTAGAGCATATAATCATGCATTTATTGTTTCTGAAAATAATAGAGGAGGATCTTACAATTATTTGACTTATGTTACATTTGAAACGATATTTTGGAAAGGAATAAATACCCAAGTCAATAGATGGAGAGTTAATACACTAGGAATTGGAAGAACTAATCTAGATAAAATGCAGCAGAATAAAATTCCATTTTTATATATGATTAGTGCAGTTGTTTTCCCACCAGCAATTGATTTTAGCGCTTGGATAAAAGTCACTGGATATTGGGTTTTACCTCCTGATGATAGTTATGAACCACCAAAAGAACTTCTTAAATTTATAGATGATGCAAAAAGCACTGGTAAAAAAATTATTTATATTGGATTTGGATCTATAATAATTCAGGATCCAATTGCTTTGACCAAAGCAATAATAGAGGCAGTTGAGGAATCAGGTGTTGCATGTGTTTTAACCAAAGGATGGTCACAAAAAGCAGTAGATAAAAAAACTTCTGAAGATAATGAAATTGATACTAAAGGTGATGAAATGTTAAAAGGAAATAAAAATGTTTTTTTAATTCCTTCGATTCCTCATGATTGGTTATTTCCAAGAATTGATGCAGCTATTCATCATGGTGGATCAGGAACTACGGGAAGCTCTTTAAGGTTTGGTTTACCTACAGTGATAAAACCATTTTTTGCTGATCAGTTTTTCTTTGCAAATAGGGTGGAGAAATTAGGAGCAGGAATATTTTTGAAGAAACTTACACAAACAACGTTAGCTAAGGCCATCAAACAGGTAACACAGAATGAAACTATGATAAGTAAGGCTAAAGCTATTGGAGAAGAAATATTCAAAGAAGAAGGGGTCAATGAAGCAGTTTTAACAATCTATAGAGATTTAGAATATGCTAGATCGCTCACGAAATCCCGAGCTCAAAAGAGTGTATTGACTGAGAAAGAGAAGAGGGAATACGAAGAAGAAGAGGAAGAAGAAGCTGATGATGAAGATGATGAAGGTGATAATGTAGATAAAAAAGATGATAATAATGGAGACTATTATATATAAAAATAAGAAATCAACCCTAAAATTCTTTTTTGCTCCGCTTTTAGCCTTTAAAGTTTGCTTATATAATTCTCATATTCAATATTTCTTATGTGTCTAATTTTTAGAAACAGCTTACGGGAAGTCACAAGAAATCCACTTTTTAAGATAAATAGGTGTGTTTACATAAGCCATATTTATATTTTGTTTTCATTTTACTTAACAATCACTTTTGTTCACGTTGTGATTCTCACATATGTGTACCGCGTACTATCCCCTCAACTCAATCAATCTTATATCCAATTTTAAGAAGACATTGTTGAGAGGAATTCTGGGAAATTCAAGCTTTGATTTTGACGTATCTTGCAGGATTAACCCGGGTGAACGTACGCGAAACTTCCGGAGTTTATTTTTTACTTGATTGAGATTCAGGATATAATTGCGGGAATCTTTGCCTATGTATCTTAAATATAACATTATCAGTCAAACTCAGTGTTTAGATCAGTTCCTTTCACGTCTTTCTAAGGTGAAATATATATATTATCATTATGTTGAGAGTTACTAGTATAATCATAATTAAGTTGTAGCCAATATTTTATGTAATTCAAGTTTATAATATAATTAAACGTACAACAAGATTAATATTGACAATCAAACAAAACACACCAATAAAAGAAAGACAAAGGAATATATTTAATCAGTTGTCGATCTTCAACATATTAATGTCCTTAAAATGGTCCAAAAGACACCTTTTTATACTATTCCCTACGTCTGCGGCACGTGCGCAATATAACATCATCCAATGCATATTAATATTTAATCCTCCATGTCTCGTTCTTCTTTCCTTTTCCAACTTCTTCAATTGATCTTTTATTTCTCAATGTCTACTCAATTGCAAAACGGAATTCCCGAAATCGTTAGACAAGATCCATGGCTTACGCCTTATACTGATGCTATCAATACCCGGCTTAATCTCGTCAATGACTGGTTGGCGAGATTACAGCGTGATGAAGGGGGTATTTTGAAATTCTCTGAGGGTTTTAAAAAATATGGTCTCCATGTTCAACCAGATAATTCTGTGGTGTATAGTGAATGGGCTCCAAATGCTATCAAAGCATCGTTAATTGGTGACTTTAACAATTGGGATGCATCTCTTAACACAATGAATCAAGATCCTTATGGTGTGTGGCATGTTAAAGTCCCTCCGACTGGATCTGGTCAAGTGGCGATCCCACACGATTCTAAAATTAAAATTAGATTGACCATACCAGGTGGTGAAGTACTTGATAGACTACCTGCTTGGATATCAAGGGTAACACAAGATCTTTCGGTATCATCCGTTTATGATGCTAGATTTTGGAATCCATCTAAAAAGTATCAGTTTAAAAATCCAAAACCTCCAAAACCTGAAAGTATTAGAATTTATGAAGCTCATGTTGGTATTTCAACTCCTGAACCAAAAATTGGTACTTATAAAGAATTTACCGTGAATATGTTACCACATATCAAAAAGTTAGGTTATAATACTATTCAGTTAATGGCCATTATGGAACATGCATATTATGCTTCTTTTGGTTATCAAATTACTTCATTTTTTGCTATATCTTCAAGATATGGTACACCAGAAGAATTAATGGAATTAATTGATACTGCACATGGTCTTGGTTTAACTGTTTTATTAGATGTTGTACATTCTCATGCTTCAAAAAATGTATTAGATGGTATTAATATGTTTGATGGTACTGATTATCAATATTTTCATTCTGGTCCAAAAGGAAATCATGAATTATGGGATTCAAGATTATTTAATTATGGTAAACATGAAGTTTTAAGATATTTATTATCTAATTTAAGATATTATTTAGATACTTATGGATTTGATGGTTTTAGATTTGATGGTGTTACTTCAATGTTATATAAACATCATGGTATTGGAACTGGATTTTCTGGTGGTTATCATGAATATTTTGGTGATTCTGTTGATGAAGAAGGTGTCAATTATTTAATGCTTGCAAATCAATTAATTCATCAATTATCTTCTAATTATATTACAATTGCTGAAGATGTAAGTGGTATGCCAGGTTTATGTGCAACAATTAAAAATGGTGGTACAGGTTTTGATTATCGTCTAGCAATGGCTGTACCTGATATGTGGATTAAAATGTTAAAAGAGAAAAAAGATGAAGATTGGGATATTACAAATATTGCTTATATATTAACGAATAGAAGATATAAAGAGAAAACAATTGCTTATTGTGAATCTCATGATCAAGCATTAGTTGGTGATAAAACTTTAGCATTTTGGCTTATGGATAAAGAAATGTATACAAATATGTCTGTTTTATCACCTTTAACTCCAATTGTTGATAGAGGTCTTGCTTTACATAAATTAATTAGATTGGTTACACATGGATTAGGTGGTGAAGGTTATTTAAATTTCGAAGGAAATGAATTTGGTCATCCTGAATGGTTAGATTTCCCAAGACAAGGTAATGGTAATTCATATCATTATGCAAGAAGACAATTTAATTTAATTAAAGATGAAAATTTACGTTATAAATTTTTAAATGATTTTGATTCAGAAATGCAAAATAAAGAAGAAAAATTTGGTTGGTTACATTCAGATCAAGCATATATTTCATTAAAAAATGAATCTGATAAAATTTTAGTATTTGAACGTGCTGGATTACTTTGGATTTTTAATTTTCATTCAACAAATTCTTATGCTGATTATCGTGTTGGTATGGAAATACCTGGAAAATATAAAATTATTTTAAATACTGATGATGAAAAATTTGGTGGTCATTCAAGAGTTGATAATAATACTGAATTTTTAACAACTGATTTAGAATGGAATGGTAGAAAAAATTTCTTACAAGTTTATATTCCTTCAAGAACTGCTTTGGTTTTGGCAAAACAAGATTAACATTTTAGATTAGAATAGAATATCTTATACGAATAGATAAGTGATACATGATGGAGGTTAAGAGGATTATTCATTTTTAAAATAAAGAGGAATTAAAATATATGCTACCTAGCTATAGGACTATGATAGTAATTATAAACAATAAAATCAATTTTTGGATCACATTTCATTTAATTCCGGCCATTTTCTTTGAATTAAATAATCACCTTTAATCATATGGTAGAATATTTTTTCGTGAACTTTAATAAGAGAAGGGACGCAGAATGATACAATGATATTAAGATTGTAAAATGGAATAATCAATACCATAGCTATAACTTAACCAAAAATAAAGAATTCTCTCGAATGTTTACAATCACAATTCTTTTTTGTTCTTAGCTCCAATGGTACATGTAGTTTGTTGTATACTAGATATTTCACTTGTATAATTTGATTATAAGAAATCTATTCACAATGGACTAACTTTTTAAAAATCATATCTTCGGATTTAAACTATAAACAGTGTATCCCGGACGTTGTGTGGAATTTTATCCGGGTGTGAGCTCCATGAGTGTTAATTGTAGTCTCATTGTATCATTCTGGCACACTAACGTAGCCGAATATACTTAATTCAACAGTTGGTTATCTAGTTCAAAACTTGGCCAAGTTGTTGGTCGCAATTAAGTAGAATGACAGTATTTAATTCTACATTGTAAGTTCAATTGATGACAATGATTCTATCTAGTTCAATATTAATGAGATGAATATTATTATGCAAAAAAAAAAGAAGTATTTGATCTTATTCTATTGGTATCTGATGAGGATAATTAAGCAGAGCGTTGCAGATGTTCGATCAGTAATCTTAGACATTTCCCCGCAAATACTCATTGACCAATAACCATTACAAGAAAACGTTTAATTAGTATAAATTCAATTTAAACGAGATAAATTTCGTAATTGTTTACTCAAAATAATTATTTCGTAAATCTCAACTAATAAACCTCGTCGAAAACTCCCCAATCAATTAGATCTAGAAAGAGATTTGGATTTCCTTTTTTTAGCAATAAATTGATATTTAAAATTCGTGGAG
The DNA here is from genome assembly GCA_001600815.1 of Alloascoidea hylecoeti. Classification (NCBI taxonomy): domain Eukaryota; kingdom Fungi; phylum Ascomycota; class Alloascoideomycetes; order Alloascoideales; family Alloascoideaceae; genus Alloascoidea; species Alloascoidea hylecoeti. The sequence goes on from BCKZ01000003.1 coordinate 1,185,964, forward strand.
TTAGTCTTATAATGTATTCGCTTTTGAGCTATTATATTATACTTAAATTTGAAAGCTAAACCTGGAATTCACATATATATATATCCTTCGACTTCTCATTATTTTAATTAATTAATGTATAATTGCTAATGTAAAAGTAATTGATTGATATTAAGATAATGATACGAACTCCTAGACCCGTTTCAAATGTAAATAATCCGATTCTAACATTAATTATGAAATCAGGCTTTTATCAGATTATCAAATTTCAACTAATGCTGGAAGAATTAGATTACATTCGATACATTTTTATTTGTATAGAAAAGTTTATTTCGTTACTATTAAACAGCCAATATCCTCCAATCAACGAAAAGGTTTTATATATCATTGCATGTTCATTGCATGTGCTAAACGGTTGTATACTTAATTTTGACTCTGATCTGAAGTGACGCTTCAACAGATTTAAGTTTTTTACCTTAAAAAAAAAAGACTTTCAATTAGCATGAGTATATGCCTAGGTGTAGAACCCAAGATGATAAAATATTCTGGTAAAGATAACGATAATTATCTCATTTTATAAACATGAAATGAAAGGTATTACAATTGAAAGATATGAGCAATTATCAAACTATTGAAAACTGGAAGTTAAAATCAAATTTTAAACTGACTTGGGCATAATCTTATACTTGTGGGTTGTGATAGGCTGAAATCGGTTACGCATGGCCATAAAGGAACTCTAAAAAAGCACAATAAGTTAAAATTTCATCATGATTGAAAACCGAAAACATAATTTCTTTGAGAAAGAAGAATTGAAGAAATAATTTGTTTTGTGGCAATTATCCTTCAGAAAAAACACGAGAAGTCGGTATTATTTGGATGAAAGGACAGATGGATGAGATTACATAATCCTCGTAGATTGAAGAGATAACTTTATTTTGTTTTGTTGTTCCGTTCTCGGAGACACGGCGCTTGTGTTATATTCTACAGAGCTGAACAAGTCCGAGACCGGATTCTATTTATTCTCCTAAATTCTGTAGAAAGTGAAAAGATTTGTTATTTTTATTAATGATCTTTATAATATTTTATTCCACCTGATCAACTTTTATTCCTGTTTTGGATTTTTTGATCTTTCATAAATATTTTAATTATTTGGGCAGTTTAATTTTTAATTTTTGGTTTTGTGTTTGTGTTATAAAAATTAAGTTGACTAATCACCCCCAGATTTTTTCTTTTTTTCCTATAAAAACTTTAGAATTCCCCAAAACTTCCAAACCTGCTTTTTCTTCTCTTTTTAACTCCAACTTGGAATCATTAAAGAAATCTGAATAAAAAGGCATTTTCAAAATGTTAGCTGCAAGATTTCAATTAAAAAAGGTATTATATCAATCGTCATAATGTAAAACGTATTTTTTTTTAACACTTTTTTTCTTTTACTCCAGCAATTTGCTTCATTAAATGTCCAAAGTCGACGATCATTAGCAACAGCATCATCTTTAAATCTTGATTCATTAGTTGAACAAAATCTATTAGAAAAAGGAAATTACATTAATTATAAAAAACATTTAGAAAATGTTAAAATCGTTCAAAATCGTCTTAAACGACCTCTTACATATGCTGAAAAATTATTATATGGTCATTTAGATAATCCACATGAACAAGAAATTACTAGAGGAGAATCTTATTTAAAATTAAGACCTGATAGAGTTGCTTGTCAAGATGCAACTGCTCAAATGGCTATTTTACAATTTATGTCTGCTGGTATGCCACAAGTTGCTACTCCAACAACTGTTCATTGTGATCATTTAATTCAAGCTCAAGTTGGTGGTATTAAAGATTTACCAAGAGCAATTGATATAAATAAAGAAGTTTATGATTTTTTAGCTTCTGCTTGTGCTAAATATAATATTGGTTTTTGGAAACCTGGTTCTGGTATTATTCATCAAATTGTTTTGGAAAATTATGCTTTCCCTGGTGCTTTAATCATTGGTACTGATTCTCATACTCCAAATGCTGGTGGTATGGGTCAATTAGCCATTGGTGTTGGTGGTGCTGATGCTGTTGATGTTATGGCTGATTTAGCCTGGGAATTAAAAGCTCCAAAAATTATTGGTGTTAAATTAACTGGTAAAATGAATGGTTGGACTTCTGCAAAAGATATCATTTTAAAAGTTGCTGGTATTACAACTGTTAAAGGTGGTACCGGTGCAATTGTTGAATATTTTGGTGATGGTGTTGAAACTTTATCATGTACTGGTATGGCAACAATTTGTAATATGGGTGCTGAAATTGGTGCAACAACTTCAACTTTCCCATATAATGATTCTCATTTTGCTTATTTAAAAGCAACTGGTCGTACAAAAATTGGTGAATTTGCAAATTTATATAGAAATAGCTTTTTAAAAGCTGATGAAGGTGCAGAATATGATCAATTAATTGAAATTGATTTAAATACTTTAGAACCTTATATTAATGGTCCTTTTACACCAGATTTAGCCACCCCTGTTTCAAAAATGAAAGAAACTGCTATCAAAAATGGTTGGCCATTAGAAGTTAAAGTTGGTTTAATTGGTTCATGTACAAATTCTTCTTATGAAGATATGACAAGATCTGCATCAATTATTAAGGATGCTGCAAAATATGGTTTAAAATCAAAAGCAATTTTCACTGTTACACCAGGATCTGAACAAATTAGAGCAACAATTGAAAGAGATGGACAATTGGAAACTTTCAATGAATTTGGTGGTATTGTTTTAGCAAATGCTTGTGGTCCATGTATTGGACAATGGGATCGTCGTGATATTAAAAAAGGTGATAAAAATACAATTGTTTCTTCATATAATAGAAATTTTACTGGTAGAAATGATTCAAATCCTCAAACCCATGCTTTTGTTGCATCACCTGAATTAGTTACTGCTTATGCAATTTCTGGAGATTTAGGTTTTAATCCATTAACTGATACTTTAAAAGATAAAGATGGTAATGAATTTAAATTAGCTCCTCCACATGGTGTTGGTTTACCTATTAATGGTTATGATCCTGGTGAGGATACTTATCAAGCTCCACCTGCTGATAGATCACAAGTTAATGTTCAAGTATCACCAGAATCTGATCGTTTACAACTTTTAACTCCTTTTAAAGCATGGGATGGTAAAGATGTTTTTAAATTACCAATTTTAATTAAATCTTTAGGTAAAACAACAACTGATCATATTTCTCAAGCTGGTCCATGGTTAAAATACAGAGGACATTTACAAAATATTTCCAATAATTATATGATTGGTGCAATTAATGCGGAAAATGGTGAAGCAAATAATATTAAACATCGTTATACTGGTGAATTTGATGGTGTACCAGAAACTGCTATTAAATATAGAGATGCTGGTATTAAATGGGTTGTTATTGGTGGTGATAATTTTGGTGAAGGTTCATCTCGTGAACATGCTGCTTTAGAACCAAGATTTTTAGGTGCTTTTGCAATTATAACAAAATCATTTGCTAGAATTCATGAAACAAATTTAAAGAAACAAGGTTTATTACCATTAAATTTTGTTGAACCTGAAGCTTATGAAAAAATTAATCCTGATGATGAAGTTGATTTAATTGGTGTTACAGAATTAGCACCTGGAAAAAATTTAACTTTAAGACTTCATCCAAAAGATGGTTCTCCTTCTTGGGAAACTCCTTTATCACATACTTACAATGCTCAACAGATTGAGTGGTTTAAAGCTGGTTCTGCATTGAACAGAATGGCTGCTTTAGCTGCTGCTAAATAAATTACTACGTATACTACAATATATAAAACTTATACAATACAATTGTGATTACAATTACAATTGATTAATAAATAATAGATTTTTTTAGTCTTAATTATAATGATCTTAGTTTTGTATATATATGTAGTAAAGTTGTTGTAAAACTGTCTGGACCTACACCATTTGCGTGTCCACGGAATTTAAATGGAGTGAATAGTAGAAATTTAGGTGCTGTTCTTCTCAATATTTCTTACCAGCCACCTTACAAAAACTTCTCCAATTTAAGTTATAAATACAAAACTTTAAATAAAAGAGAAGAAATATCACTCTTTGTTATTTCATATATTTATAAATATATTTTTGATCCCCCTTTTAAAATTTAAAATCAGATTTATTATTACAATAAATATTTACAAATCTTGAAGAAAAATGCCACACGCTTGTAGAGGAGTTACAAAAACAGATGAACCATGTAAAGTGAAAATAGCAGATTCAGATTCTTCTGATTTTTGTCGTTATCATAAATCTCAAGAAAATGGTTATGCTCCGAATGTTCCTGGAGGAGGATCGCCAGAGAAGAATTCAAATTCAAAATCTCCTAAATCTAACAGAAGATCATCATCACCAAAATCAACCACAAAAGTGAAAACAACAACTAATAAAAAAATATCATCTGTTTTTAAACATAAACCTAAAAATTCAAATGATTCAGTTTATTCAAATGATGGTTCACCAAAATCAAAATCAAAATCAAAATCAACTACAAAAGTGAAAACATCAACCACAAAAGTGAAAACAACTAAAAAAACTAATAATTCAATTAATGATTCAAATGATACTGAACATTATAGTAGCAAACCTGGTTATATTTATTGTTATACTTTATCACATTTAGTTGCTCCATCACCAGAAAAAGTCCCATGGTTAAACGTTGCAAGTGGTCCAAGAACTCCATCATTATCAAAAAATGATAAAGAAAATTATGATTGGGAACATTTTGATCCAAAAAAACAAATCATGATTAAAGTTGGAGTTACAACAAATCATATATCAAAAAGATTACAACAATGGAAATCACAATGTTCACATGATTTAACCCAATTATATCCTGATGATGATATAATTGAAACTGTTATAAATTCAAGAATTGGTACAAGTATTTATACAATTGATAAACTATTTAATAAATTAACTTTAGGTGGATCAAATGGTAGAATAATAAGTGAATTAACAGGTGTTAAAAATAAATTTAATTTTTTTGATTCTTATGATAATATTGAAAGAGGTTTTAGATGTGATCAAGCTTATAAAGCTGAACAATCAATTCATCAGAAATTAGGTGATTCTTATGGTTCTGGAAATGTTTTATGTGAAGCTTGTAGTAAATCAAATAAAGATGGGAAATTAAGTATTCATACTGAGTGGTTTATTATTCCAAGAACTGATTTAACTAAAGTATTTGCTTTAATTAATGAAGAATGTACAAAATTTAATACTGTTGAAGATAATGGGAAAATGAGTTTTATTTATAAAGATCCTGTGGGGAATAAAATTGAAACTGTTACTTAAATTAAAATTTTTAAAAAGATAGATATCCTTTTAAAAAATTTTAATATTTTACAATTCAATCAATCAAGTACTATAAAAATTAAAAAAAAAAAAAAAAAATACAAATGGGTGGGGTTTTATTTGCAGCGGTTATTGATATCATTTATAGAAATATAAGCAGTCACTCCATGTTTTCTGTTGTGATGTTATTAGTTATAAATATTCTAAATTAAAATGTTTATGTCTTAAGTCTTTTGACTATAAATTCGTATATTTAAATCCACTAAATTGTGTCCAAAAATAGAGAAATAAATCGTCGAATGTGTGGATTTCTATTGGTATAATTCGGCGCAAAAATCAATTCAAATTATCAAAGAATATCAAATAATCAGCTATTAAATATACACCATTCATAATAGCTATAATCAATACAATATATCAAATAAACGTAATTAATATACGATATTTCAAATAACTGTTCATATATATATTTAATATAATATTTTGAATTACTAATACAAATTTTCAAATAAAATATAATCAATACACATTACTTCAAAATCATCGTATAATTAATACAATATTCAATTATGGATCAAAGAAATCTACAAAGTCAAGAGCTGATTTCCAGTGTTCGTACACGAATTGTCCCTGAACATAACCAACAACCCCAGAGAAAATTAAATTAATTCAAACTTTAACATAATAAGAAGAGAAAATCAAGATTTAATTCCTCAAAATACAAAGAGATGGTATGGAACATTCCAAAGGAAATACCTAAATTATTGTAAAGATAAACTTAAATGAATTATATCCGGAAAAGGTTTCAAGGGAAAGATTAATGAGCTACTTGTACTATAGAAAAGATCAAGGAAAGAAAATAAAATTAATTGAGAATGGTCAAGTTATCTCCAAAAAACTTCCCCTCAGTTTTCAAACTGTGGACCAAATTGTAGCAGCGGTAGTTAGTTTATACCATAAACATTTCATTAAAGTTCAAGAAACTTTTGTTAACATTTTTAAAGAATTATAAATCAGAGATGTCGTCTTTAATTCGAACTCAACAAAGTCTTTTATCAGTGCCATTTCTGTAATTTTATTATCACAGCCAGACATATGAATAAGGGTATTTCTAATGAAACTCTATGTTTGGAGATTTTAGAAGATGCATGCACTAAACAAAATGTCTCCGTATCTCAATTTATGGAAAAGAAGTTAATTCCAGATGAACTGAAATAGGACACCAATCTATTTCATATTTTATATTTTTTGCTTTTAAATTTAGTAATGTATAAGTAATCTATAGGTATAGTAAATATTTATAATAATAATGTGTGGATGTGTGTTAACGATTTTTAGAAGTTAGCTTTTATAATTTAGCATAGTGCTACGTGCTTTGCTTTTCAATCAAATTTAAATATACTCATTTAAATATCCTAATTTTTCATATTTCTATTATAAAATGGGTGGTTTATGACATGCGCTGGTATAAATCAAATTCTGAAGTTTAGATAAAAGCTCTCCACTTGATGTTTCATGAGTTGACTTCAAAGTTCAACATCAGTGTTGAATAATTTGACTTCTTTCAGTTGTTGGTTCACCCATGATAAATAGATGTTGATATCCTCCAACAATTAGAATATCATGTAGTTAAGCGGTTTTATGGTGATTCAAACCATAGAGTTCTTTATCATCCTTAATTGATTCATCAATGTAGTTTAAGGCTTCTGGTTGTTTCTTCATTTCTCACTAATGCCATCACCACCATCAGTTCAACATACAAGTTATGAAGATAGAAATCAAAAATCATCCCAAAGGATCAAATATTAACAGGTAGGTTTTACTTTACCTGTCCATAAATATCTATAATTTTCCTACATATTTTTGTTTGCGTGGAACAGGTGAACACTTTTCTCTAGATCCGTGAATGAAATTGAAGAAAGAAAAAAAATTAGATATGCGTGGACATATCCATTTGAAGTTCTTCCTAAGAATCTTACTTATATATCAATATTGAGAAACAAAACGATAATTATTATTGTAATATCTTTCGAAGTGGTGATTTATTTATTACTGTTTCAGACACCTCCTTGTGTTCGTAAACTTCCTGAGAATTTCAATAAACGATTTTGTAGGATAATAATATTGCAATGAATTTCTTGGATACAAGCTTAAACAACCTTCGAGTTCTGTGTACTTCCTATAGATAGGTTTTACTTTTCTTTTAGTACAGGGTCTTAGGCATTATGATGGGTAATTAAAGAGTTATAATGATTAAAGAGGTTAGTATAAATGTTTCATAATTATAACCATTCTGTGTGTGTGCAAAAAAAAAAAGAAAAAAGATGAATTAAATATATAAACTAAATCAGACAAAATCTAAAATGAAAAATGAAATTTAAAACAATAGTAAATAACTTCGATTCAATTTTTAAGTTAACTATTACAACGTATATAAATAAATGAAATAGTATTATAAAATGGTAAAATATGTTTTAGTATTACTTTTCTTTAAAAAAAAAAAAAAAAAAAAAAAATTCTATAAAATGATAATAGATATGCCACTGAAAACAATATAAAATATAATTTGTATAAATAGAATAGATTTTAAAACCAATTCATAATGCAAAAATAAAATAAAAAAATGTATCAAACAAAAAATCAGATCATATATATAATATAGTTGTAAATTAAAGAAAGTGTAAAGATAAAAAGATGAATGATATATAGCAATAGTAATAATGGTAATAATGCTTAAATATAGAGTATAAAAATATGTTTTTTTTTTCCTTTATGGATATAATTTGTATGCATTTTTTCAATTCTATTAATATATCAATTCATAATATGCAGATGATCATTGCATGATAAATAATAGGAATCTCGTTTTAATATATTCTGAATTCAAATGAAAATCATGAAAATTGTTGGGGGATAGTTGTTGGCTGCCTCAGAGGATGATGATATCAATGGGTGATGCTGAGTTGATTGGATTGGTTTCAATTGATGTAAATTATGAAGTGATTAAACTTGATGATTAGTATGTAAAAGATAAAAAAATTAAAGAGTGGAGATCATAAGTTGTTAATATGATAATTAAAATTCAAACAAATAAATAAGAATAATAAAAAAGAAAAGAGGATTATATTGTGCTATTTTTAGAAGAGTGGAGAAGATTCTAATATATTAATCTGCAAATGTGAATTTGAATTTTCATTTGATTTAAATTGTTGTTTCATATTCATAAATAGGTTTAAATCTAAAGTTTGTTCCCTTGGATATTTATAATGTTCAAGTTCTTCAATACCATCAAGACTCAAGAAATTATTATCATATAGTGGAGGTAAAACTGGAGGAGCACTTAGAGTATTCATTGAGTTAATTGAAGCTTTTGATTTATGAACCATTTGATTTGCTATGGAAACCATTGGAAGACTGTAAATTGAAGATAGGGAGCTTGTGCTTGGCTTGTGGGTGTAGGTGTGGAATTCCTGGAGCGGATGGAGGGACGGGGAAAAGAAGAGGTCGGGGACGTTTGTGGAGGAAATGGAAGACGAGGAACGGGACCTGCTGCGGGTAATTGGGTGTTCTGGGATTTCGTAGACAGGCAGCTTGGATCCGGAAGACCTTCTCATCCCACACTCTCTTGTGGCGGTTGGAACCATTCTCGGCTTAGCGGTTGCATGTTGAATTTTAGGCTGGGCAATGTTGAAAAGAGAAACTGCTGAATAATTGTAGACAACTCTAAACCATCGCTTAATACCGATATTTCTAAAGACCAACACGTAGTAATATATCACCAGTAGACCAGCTATGGTGAAAAGTAAGAAATCCGCATGTTTCAGCAAGAAAATATGAAACGCGGAGGCTCTTAAACCTTTATCAAAAGGATATTTGAAAAGACCATTATAGGGGAGAACGAAATTGATGATACCAGTATCTCTGTAGGCATGCTCTCTGAGCAGAACCAAGTCATGGGGAGGTGGAATCATTTCTGTTAGTTATCGAAGTGAAGGGGATAGAAGGAGAAAAAGATGGAAATTAAATAACTTTTATACTATCATTAGATGAGCTAAGGATGAGTGCTGGTTGGTTTCAAAAATGCATACCTGCATACTATTTACTTCCATAACCTAATCGAGGATCAACATTAATCTTGAAATCTGGAAGAAGTCTATTAATCTAGAAAGTTAAGCTTGCTACAGCCAAAGCCAACTATTTACAGTGTCATGGAGCTCTGTACATCAGCACTGGCAGTTTATTTGGTGTTACAACGGTAACTAAAATTACACTTCGTCCAAATTGCCAGTTTTGTTTTATCGATCTCTGACAACTTTTATACGAAGGCTTTTTGACATCGACATTCTGAATCATCACTGCACAACGCTGACACGTATCATATCTAGTGTATCCCTGGATCAGCTGTATTTGAAACAAGCTGTAACATCTCAATTGAAAAGTCACTGAATATGCATTTGTATATTAAAAGGGGTAGTTACGCATAACACCAAAATCCATTTCTGATCCATATCGTTTGGTATCTTTTATTTCAGTGCCATTGCAACTGCTCAACTGCCATATTCTGTATAGTATCCTATAATATTAATCAAAAGATTCAAACCGAAGAAGCTTAGGTCCTAGTGACTACTGAACAGTTTCTACCGAGCTCGAGCTCTTAATTTCTGCCATGTGATGCACTATTACCCTAAATATTCGACCACTTATTATATTATCTATTCCGCTAGGTGATACCTTAGACATTCATCTACCTCTCCAACTAATTTTTGTTCGCCTATATATACTTTCCTCTGTTTCCCATGCGAGGAAAAATTAACTGTAATAGTTAAAGTTAAATGGAAGGGAAATTATCGGTGATAACACTGACAATAGTGACAAGTATGACGATTTTACAAATGATTTTGGTCCAACTGCTTTTTAATTTTCAGTTTTACACAGCATTATAATGGATATAGAGTTTTACTAATTAACTTCTCGGTTCAATTATAAGGCTTCTTATTTATTTAATTGCAACTGAACAACTCATGATCAAGTTTTAATATTAATTTATTAAAACAAAATGTTAAAAGAGGCGGATTTGTCAACATAAACATTCAACTGCAGCTGTATGAATCTGTAAATACAATTACGGACGTATTACTGATCCATTTTGCCTGTAATGTTCAATGTGCTCAAAATATATCGTAGTTTGAAATCGCTACAATTTAATTCTATGGTGCTATAAGATATCATCGTTAATTTTGCGACAATATTGCAACTGACATTGCAATAATGCTGAATGTATGGGTATATGTTTAAGCTTAATTATATTACCTATATAGGCTATAGCTTTTTATATGAGACAACAGATGCAAAATCAATCTTTAAGGCATACATTTGTTTATTTTGATGACATATAAGGTCATAATTGGCATAATTGGCATATAAGGTAACTTAAATGCGTACGTAAATACATATACGGTCCTCTAAAAATTATAGAACCCATATTCAATTGCAATAATATAAAAATATTCCTAAGATGTAACTACAATTTTGTCTAACCTCTAATTAAAGACATCAGCGTCATAGCTAAGAATCTTACCATCGCAACCATTTTATAACCATTGGAATGCAACATTTCCAATTGCTTTTTAGAAAACATAAAGGCGGGAGAAAAAGTATAAATAACTCATTATTCTCCATCTTTTTCATATCAAATAATAACAAATCCCATCAAAAATGAGATTTTCTACTTATAATGTTATCGCCTTAAGTCTTTTGACTTCCTATGCTTCAGCAACCGGTTTACTTGCAACTGCCTCAGGAGCTAATTCTTTATATGATAGTCTTTCCCTCATAACTGATTCTTCTGATATTGTTATCGGTAAAGGAACTCCAATTGATGCAAAATTTACATCAGATGGTAAAGTTCAAGTTTCAAGTGAAAAGTCTTATTATCTCGATGTAGATTCAAATCATAAATTAATATATTCTTCAGATGGTTCAGGTAGTTCAATAACTGGTTGGTCTTTTTCTAAAAATCGTTTAACTTTAAATGGTGAAGATAATGGATTAGCTGTTGAGAATGATGATGGAAGTTATAATGTTTATTGGTCTTCGAATAAATCTGATGCACCAGATGGTGCATTTAAAATTTCTGTTCTTGTTACCTAAATGGCTTAAATTGATTTCATAAAAATTATAACAATTATGTGTAAGGGAACTAATATTTATATATTCTAATATCCAACTCTAATATATTCAGAATTAATGATTTATATTTAATACATGTACTTCAATTTAATCTTTAGGTTGGTATTTTATTATATCCAATTCTGGATTAAAGTTTCCAAGCTTTTTTGGACACATTGTACCACACCAAAACAAAATACCTTCTTTTCAGATCCATATAAAACAAGGTAATCAAACCCGATAAATATGAAATTCATCCTTTTAGCATGATCAGTTTGAGAAAAATTCTTCTAAGATTTAGTAACATTGTTTTCTTACAAAGCCATTGTTGTTAATTTCTGTTTGTGTTTGTAGCTGTATTCTTATAAACCTATATCAACTTCTTTCTGAAAGAGACCTTTGATGAGATTCTTGAGGGTTTTACATTCAAGTAGGATGACTTTAACACATCTATTCATAAAGCCGGGATCGTGTTCATATTAAGGGCGCCAACACTAAATACAGAATTTATACTTTGATCTTATATACAGTAATAGAACTATTGAATTTACGGAAGCTTACCTATCATTTTATTCAGTGGCTGGCCATAATACCATCATTTCTGTTTAGTAACCTTAACCCGGAACCGGTTGTTCGTAGGGCCCAAAGTTAACGTAAAAAACATCAATTTATATAAACCCAAAATCTTGATTAAATGGCCAATTCTCAAGGAAATACTACTAATTTTGTAAGCTTAATTTTGGATATAAACAACTATTGGGGGTGTATTTCTCTCTGACTTCATTAATAACAAAAACTAATTTAAAATATTCAATATTCCAGTCTTGTTAAATATAATTATGAAAGGGTATCTCAGATTAAAAAAAAAAAGGGGGGAAAATGTGCTTACTATAGTTTTAAATGTCCTCTATAATTCCTGCACTGGTTTCAGGTATAGGTAAGTAACCAATTCTTTCTCTTATTTGTGAACCATTAACATTATTTGCAGAATTAGAACCTTCATCATTCTCATTGTCATTTTCATTGCCGTTTCCATCTTCATTGTCATCATCAACAATCCCAGAAGCATTAAAATATCCATAAATACTTAAAAAAGTTAAACTCCACCATGCAATTTCAACACAACTATGAGCTTGACTATACGCCATAATAAGACCCCAACAAATTGGTCCAATTGATCTTGCTAATGCAGAAGCAGCCTGCACAACACCATTAACAGTTCCTAAAACTTCTCTTTTTTTAACTGATCTATTTGTTAAAACTGATATTTGAGGAAATGCAAAAGCATATAATATTGTTTTCCAAAAAACAATTGTAAAAATATAAAAATATTGTTTATGATATGATTCATTACCAGATAATAATAAATAAGGCATTATTAAATATAAAAATGGAAGTTGAAATAATACAATTTTAAAAGGTTTTAAAGTACCAAATTTTAAATCAACCCATGGTGTTAATGTTAACATTGTTGAAATTCCAACTAATCCATTACATGATAAAATAAAACCAACATCTGCTGAATTGAAACCTAAACCTCCTACTAGTGTGAAAGGAAAGTGTGATCTTAATGTTTTATCATTTGGATCATTTGGATTTAAGTATGCAATACTTGATGATAAAACAACAGGTAATAATTCTTCAAAAACGGTTATACAAAGAGATAACATGGCAGTTTGCATAATTATAATATTTACTGCTGGTGTAAAGATATCTGACCAATTTTCCTTATATGGTATTTTTTGTTTTGTTATTGTATTACGTTCTTCATCAATGATGATAATATGTGATGAAGTACTAGATTCTGAACTATTAGATGTTGAGCCATAATTGGCCTGTTCAATGGCTCTGTTCCTGGTTTTAGGTATTAAAGTAGTATTATCATCATCATCCTCATCATACTCTTCTTCTTCTGTTTCTTCATCACTATGATATGCTTTAAACCCAATGAATTTTTTAATCTTATTACCAATTTCACGGCCAATATCTCGTTTACCCTTAGCACTCTCCAAAGTTTCTTCAAGAAAAAATAAAGCAAAAAGTGATCCAATTACTACTATCCCAGAAACTATGAAATTTGGTAATGCATAAGGATATTTTCTAAAAAAAACTGAATCTTTGAATAAAAATGGTAAATTTTCAACAGGATTTGCCATATAACCTCCTATCATTGGTCCAATAACACATCCAACTTGCCATAATAATGGCATTACAGTAAACGCTAGTGGTTGGTGTTTTCTTTCAACTGCTATTTCTCCAATCATTGTTCTCAAGACTCCAACATTACCGTTAAGTAAACCAGTTATACACCTTGCACCAATAGCCATGTAAATATTTGTAGATAGGCCGAACAAAAGCATGCCTATTATGGAACCAAACATACCTGTTAAAATGATTGGTTTTCGACCATATTTGTCAGACATTCTACCCCAATGAATACCCGTTAAAACCTGACAAAAAGCAAAGCATCCAGAAATATAACCAGCATATGTTGCTATTTCTCCTTCATTTTTAGCACAATGAAAATCCCGTACCATAAAAAACAGATATGGAAATATAGATGTGAAAGCTATTGGTTCTGCAAATCGAACTAATGCAATGACAGCTATTTGACCTATTGGGAAACCATCAAGTTGATCTTTGAATGATAATTTTTGAGGCTTTTCATCAGTTTTGTTTTTTGTTGTCGATATAACCATTTTTTATTTTTTTTATTTTATTTGGGATGAGTTATATTTGATATATAAAATTTTCTTTTCATATATATTGCGCGATATCACGCACTGAAGATATTTTTATAATTAAAAACTTATCGTTTCGATTACTTAATGAGGAATGCCTTTAATCAAATATAGAAAATTTACCGGCGTTAAGCGTTAATAAGCATTATAATTATTAATAAGTTAAATATGAATCATGAATCATGACTCATGAAGTATTAAAGAAGAATTAAAGCCAGTGAATATTGATCGATATAATAAAAAACAGCGAATAAAGTTATTTAGTTTTTATTTACTTCGATAGTGAAATACTATCAACTGTTGGAAATACATGAAATTTATTATAGTTTGTTACCTTAGGGAATCTTTTAAAATCTAAGGTAGTATATGCGTCACCATACATATGATAGGAAGATCTCTATTCCTACTTTAATTTAGAAGTTGAGATTGATATAGAAAGACATCTAGACTACATTCATTAAATTGTGATAATATAGAATAAATGAGTATCAAATGAGATAAAAGCAATTTTATTTACAAAGATTAAAAACACCCATGACAAAATAATAACAATGTGTCTGGTTGATTTCGGCATGTCTTTTAATATATTTAGCAATGATAGAGGTATACTATCCGTGGAATTATGAAACATTATTGGCGCATATATTCGTGGGAATAATAATGCAATTATAAATTGTTAACGTTTAATTGTAATTCTTTCTTCGTTTGAAAAAAGCGGAAGTTTGAATAGCAAAGTTTTGGTAATACAAAGAAATTATTCTCGATCAGGATCTCGTATGCGAAAGTTATTCAGCTTAGTACCTATAAACACATGTAACAAAGCATACGAATTCTACGTTTTACTGTGTTATGGTTATACCGATAATTTGCCTCCACCACTTGCTAAAGATTTCAACCTCATTGCTGAATTCAAAATTAACCTGAAACACATTAACAAATCGAACTTAGTTATAAATAATATAATATATTTATGGCAATTTACATAATATATGAATTTGTAAGTTATACTATTGGCGGCGTTATTACATCGACATTAAAAAGAGACAAAAGAAACCAGGGAAAGTTTAAATTAAACAATTGTAATATTCTTAATATGCTGATAATACATACCATTAATATACCCCGTATTTCAGTAAACTCTGTGTGTAAATACATAATGATCAGTATGAACTTTTATTATGAAGGGAGTCTGTAGATGATTTCCATGTTGTAATAAGCTTATGGAATTTAAATGATATAACTCATATTATTGTGACTTGCTAGTTAATTATAATTCCCACACACATCCGAACTTATGTAACTTTTATGAAATTTGAACCATCTGAAATTTCTTAATAAGATTATAATGAATAAACGAACTCATGATCCGTTTTCTAGAACATTGTAAATGTTAAAGAATAAAGGAAAAATGCTAGCGCTTATCTATTAACCAACCAATTAGTTAATTGCAACTTATCACCATTTGGTTTTCAAGCTTTAAATAGATCTGATAATAGTACCATATGGAGTAGGGAAAGTGATCTAGAGTGAATTAAACTTTACATTAAGAAACAATTGCGAGAGAAACGGATAATTTTTACAGATTTATACCCCCCTTTTTTTGTTATACGATATATTACCTAAAAAAATATATTTACTACAATATAAAATTATAGCACACGTATATGTACTACGTAGTTTTTGATATTTATACATGTATACATTGCATAGTATATAGCGTGTTAAACCGCCGTGTTTAAACTTGCAATTGGACGCAAAATATACGGAGATCTAAATATGAACAAAATGTTATATTCCGTGTCTAATTTGAATTTGATACTTAATCTTTTTGCTCATCTTATATCCTAAGTATGATTATGTTATATTTATCTCCAATTTCAATGAATATTTGTTGGATGTGTTGACGAATGCACATTCAACAGATCAAAAAATTAATATTAATGTGTTATATTTTCAGTTTCAAATTTCCAAAATCTTTTGACCATATAGTTAATTATAAAGAATCTGAATTGATGTTTGAATCATTTGAATCCTCTTCATTCCCATTATCAGCAATTCTTAAGGCATTAAAATATCCATAAATACTTAAAAAAGTTAAACTCCACCATGCAATTTCAACACAACTATGAGCTTGACTATACGCCATAACAAGACCTCCACCAATAGGTCCAATTGATCTTGCTAATGCTTTAGCAACTTGAACAACACCGTTAACAGTTCCTAAAACTTCTCTTTTTTTAACTGATCTATTTGTTAAAACTGATATTTGAGGAAATGCAAAAGCATATAATATTGTTTTCCAAAAAACAATTGTAAAAATATAAAAATATTGTTTATGATATGATTCATTACCAGATAATAAAATATATGGCATTATTAGAAATAAAAATGGGAGTTGTAACAATACAATTTTAAAAGGTTTTAAAGTACCAAATTTTAAATCAACCCATGGTGTTAAAGTTATCATTGTAATTATTCCAACCACTCCATTACATGATAAAATAAAACCAACATCTGCTGAATTAAAACCTAAACCTCCTACTAGTGTGAAAGGAAAGTGTGATCTTAATGTTTTATCATTTGGATCGTTTGGATTTAAGTATGCAATACTGGTTGATAACACAACAGGTAATAATTCGTCATAAACAGTTCCACAGAGAGATGATATAGCAGTTTGCATAATTATAATATTCACTGCTGGTGTAAAGATATCTGACCAATTTTCCTTATATGATATTTTTCGTTTTGTTGCTGTGTTTCGTTCTTCATCAACAATGATAATATGTGATGAAGTACTAGAATCTGAATTATTAGATGTTGAACCATAATTGACTTGTCCAATGGCTTTATTCCTAGTTTTTGATATTAACATAGCATCATTATCATCATATTCTTCTGCTCCTTCTTCTTTTTTACTATGATATAGTGTAAATCCGAGAAATGTTTTAATCTTATCACCAATTTCACAACCTATATCTCTCCTATCCTTAGCACTCTCGAAAGTTTCTTCAAGGAATGAAAAAGCAAAAAGTAATCCAATTACTACTATCCCAGAAACTATGAAATTTGGTAATGCATAGGGATATTTTTTGAAAAAAATGGTGTCTTTGAATAAAAATGGTAAATTTTCAACAGGATTTGCCAAATAGCCTCCTATCATTGGACCAATAACACATCCAACTTGCCAAAATAAAGGCATTGTAATAAATGCTAATTGTTGATGTTTTCTTTCAACTGCTATTTCTCCAATCATTGTTCTCAAGACTCCAACATTACCATAAAGTAAACCAGTTATACACCTCGCGCCAATCGCCATGTAAATATTTGTAGATAGGTCAAATAGAAGCATGCCTAAAATAGTGCCAAACAGACTCAATATAACTACTGGTTTACGACCATGCTTGTCAGACATTCTACCCCAATGAATACCCGTTAAAACCTGACATAAGGCAAAGCATCCAGAAACATAGCCAGCATACGTTGCTATTTCTCCTTCATTTTTATCACAATGAAAATCCCGTACCATAAAAAACAGATATGAAAATATAGATGTGAAAGCTATTGGTTCTGCAAATCGAACTAATGCAATTACAGTTATTTGGCTTATTGGGAAATCTTCTAATTGATCTTTGAATGATAAACTTTTAGTTTTTTTGTTGGGTTTGTTTTTTGTTGTCGATATTACCATTTTCAATTATCACGATCGTAATATATCTTAGCTAGAGCTTTATTACAGAACAGAGCAATTACATAAGTAATCATGTAACTACGGAATTTCTTGTGATAGGGCTTATTATAAAGCTGATTAATAAACCAATTATAAGACTTCTTGGGTATGTTTACGAGTTTCGTATTATATGCCAAGATATCTGCGCCTTTGGTTTATAAATTATAATCTAATTTAGATTTTAAAAAAATCGTTCAAAAATTATCACTCCCGGCTTTCTTCCGGGCACTTTTTAAGCTAATCAGCTTCAACAGGACAACAAATAGATTTCAAATCATAATTTTCCAAATTAGTTTCAATTTCCTAGTATTTTTCAGAAATAGTAGTAAAGTGGACACTGGAAAGTTCATAAATTTCGTCAAAGGAATCACTTATAATATTTTTGTTAAATTCCTTAAATTCCAACATATCATCTTCGTTAGGATCTTCTGCATCGTCAGAGACTTCATCATCTGAATCCCATTCATATGGATATTACACATCAATCACTTTAAGATTAACATGTTTTTGAGACTTTATAATTTCAATGTCCGTTAAAGTCACCGTATTAGTAATTTTCGGCATTTTCTGTGAAACTGTAACTTCAAGTTCAGATGTATTTAATTCCAGAACATCTTCTTCTAAAAGATCTATAGCCATCATCACATTAGAATCTTCTAAGTTAAATTCAGATGCAACATCTGATTCAGTTTCAGGTTTATTAATAATTTCCTCTTCCAACTCATACATACAATTGTGAAATCTCAAACATTTCATCACTTTCAGAAGACACTACCTCTGAATCCGTATTTTCAAACTTAGATTCTTTGATTCCAGAACCTCTTCTTTAATAACATCCTCGATTTCTACCTTAGCCATACCAGTATCAACTTTTCGTAATTCTTTAGATAAAATTCTACTTTTCCCTATTCCACCTGTTTCTCCTCGATTGTTTGAGGAGTTTCCCAGTCCATCAATCTCTTTACCTCCTCCATAAAATCCTTCTTATTACAGAACTCCATTATTGAATAACTCACATTGTCAAATATCTCAGCCGAAGTTTTTCCAATTGGAAGAACACCTTGACCGTTTATCCAAGATATAAGTTCTATATCACATTTCCCAATTTATCTTCTAAACCAATCGCATTCAATAATTTTCTAAGAGCCATCCTATATGTTAATGTCTCATTTTCTACTAACTTCTTGCTGAAAAATACAATTAGTTCTCCAAATTCCATCCATGTAAACACATTCCTAGCCTTCACAAGCCTTTTCAAACTCTCTTTAGAATAATCAATAACTGGCTTTTTCTTTTTGCCATAATTTTTCTTCAATGATTTTAATAACAAAGGAGCATCCTCCTCGTCATAGCCATCTAACAACGATACCCTACCTCAACATGAATAAGGTATTTTATCCATCTTTTCTTCATAAAATATTTCCGACTTCCCCCACCCATAGGCCTTTACGTGCCTTTCAAACACTTCAACAAGAGGATCAACATTTCCAAAAGAAAAAGGGGTAAAGTTAGAAATTGACTAGCCCATCCCAACATTTAGAATAATCGTCAGTCATTTTTATTTTTATTTTATTGTATTTTTAATGATTTTTTTTATAGAAATTTTTTTAATATCAAAACAATTTAAATTAAAGTATAAAAGAAATATATCTTTATGTAGTGTACGACAAGATCGCAAGTAACACGATTTTAAACAGAAAGTCCTCCCCGAGGTCGCCACTATGTCGTCACACCACTTAAATATAAGTTAAAGGGTGAGACTACAACAACTTTCCTGATAATGAGAGAGACTGCAGATCACTTGTTTATACCAACACTCAATAACCGGTAACTGGAATAAGCAATAGTCCTTTTAACCCAGATACTCAATGCTTAACTCTCACTCAAGTTAGGAGTGATGGTTAATCAAAGATATCTTCTTGATCTTTTCTAGTAAAAAACGGGTAGTTCGTTTACTAAAAGAATGACTTTAACAATAGCTACCATCCCGGAACTTGCTGTCAAAACATTAGTGTTTGAGGCGGCAGCACGAGATGCATCCACAAGCCACTCTGATCCAGCCAATCACATCACAGCTAAGAACAGAAAAAATAAAACCACGAGTAAGCTAATTCCGCGAAATTTTCTTGACTGGAAACAATTAAGCCGATAATATAAATATAAAACAAAACAAAAACAAAAACGAATAAAATATAGAAAATAGGAAAAAAATGAGATCGTCAGATATCGCCCGATGTGAAGATGCTTAATTTATAAATCTAATATGGCGTAGTTTTAATTTTTCGTTTTCCGATGTTACCCGACCCGATATAAAAGTGATTTCTTTTGATTTATTTGTTTGTTGAAATATTCCCTGTTCTTCCCTTTTTTTGTCTTTACACGAATCCCTTTTCCAATATGGTAAAGATTCTTACTCCAGAGCAGCTAGAAGCTCATAACCATTATTTATATGTTCATGCCTTCAAGGGGTTCACTATTGGTTGTGTTGCGTCATTAGGTATCTACAGATTTGTTTCAAAGCGGTATCCAGCGTTCAATAAGTTACCATACACTTTGAAAACTTTTACGGCGATTGTACCACCAATCGTCGGTGTTGTTACTGCCGGTGAAGCTGCTTCGATTCGTTTTGATAAAATAGTTTATAAGAGTGGTGAATACTCTGATGAGGCAATTAAAGAACAACTTAGAATTAAACGTTTACCTATATCAGAACGTCTTACGGAATATGTAATGGCTAATAAGTTTACAATGATAACTGGTGCTTGGGCTGCTTCTATGTGGGCCTCATGGGAATGGGTTAATAGAGATAAAATTATGACCAAATCACAGAAGATCGTCCAAGCAAGAATGTATGCTCAGAGTTTGACTGTTATTTTAGTGTTAGGTTCTGTTTTATTGACAGTCTATGAAGAAGAGAGGCATCCAGAAAAGTATGGTGGAAAGACTACAGATAATTCATGGAAAACTATATTAGAAGAAGAGGAAAAAGAGGAGGAAGAAGCAGCAGCAGCTTTATCCAAGTCTAAAAAACCTATCTTACAAAAAGCAGAATAGATAGATACTCTATTTTTTATGGAAGTTTTATATGGTTTTGTTTTATGAGATACCTAATTGTTAGTTGATCAGCGTTTATAAGTTATACTTCTCTATTTATATACTCTGAGCACCTTTTTTAATAATAATTTGAGATAGATTTTATTTGATTTTGGTACTTAATTAATGGAAATTGTATTTCGTTGTTTTTTGTATTTGTATTGTAATAAATGGGTTATATGTTCATTAGTAATTATATATAGGAATACATAATCTTGATATAAGGTAGACATTAAAGTGAGGGAATTTCATAAAATAATTTGCTCAAATATGCTTATTGTGGGTAGCTAAGGGCTTGTAGTAACAGTCTCTTTTTTTGCATTTTCTACAGTTAGTTTAGAGAATAATACTTGATACCACTTCTCTCGAAATTTTGGGGATAATTGCATTAATAAAGCTTCTGTTGTTTCGTATATCTTTTCATCAAATCCATCGGTATTAATAAGACTCTTCGAAAAATCAACGGGTAATCTCTTGAACTAATTGTATTAGAATTTAAATAGTTAGTAAAAATATCAATATCCTGCTTAATATACTAAGGAAAATATACAAGAACTTACACTCCATCCAGCAGAACTGACAGATAGTAGAAATTTATCACCTTCATGGGTTTCTAGTTGAATCAATTGCTTATCACTTTCCTGATCCGAATACTTCGTACTCGACAAAACATTACCAGACATAGTGGAAACAATATATATTGATTTCACTAACCCATATTTTGAATATTCATTAACAAGCGCCTTATATTCAGCAGAAGCATAACTTTTCATTTTTAAGCCTGGTACAAAAGATAAAACTCATTGATCCTATATATTAGTTATATGCTTATGTAATCAAACTGCTTTAACCACGACAAATAATATACAGTTTTTAAACGTTTTGAATATAAATTTATAATGTATTCTCTTCATTATTTATTATTAATAACAATTATGTGATTATATACACACATTACATAACGCTTTAACAATTAATATTAACTAATGACCTCCTCTTCTTAGTCTTCTCTTTCTGCTTCTTTCAATCTTAGCATGTCCTTCTTCAGTATCACTAACATCCAATTTAGTACCTCTGATATAGTAATGCCTTGTTCTTTGAGGTCTCTTGACAGGTCTTTGAATAATTTCAATTTTGTCAATATTTGGATTAAAAACAGAATATCTCATTTCAACACCAATTGATGATGTTTTAGTTCTCAATAAAACATTTGAATCAACTAATCTTTTTCTAATAGATATAGCAATACCCATAAATATTACTTTTGATTTTAATGTAATTTTAATAGCATCACCTGCTTTCATAACTTCACTTTTTTTACCATATATTAATTTTCTTCTCCATCCATCAGGATCATATTTATCAAAAAATTGATTGTTGATTTCGTCAACTGCTGAAAACCCTTTTTTATAATCTTCTTTGGGTCGAGTATAAACAGGAATAATAGTTTCTTAACACAAACAAACAAAAAAAAAGAAGGAAATTTAACATTAGTTTCATTCTATAATCATTCAAAGATTTGAAAATTTAAAAACATACTTTTCTTAACTGGAAGTGTGAAATTAGCAGTTTGTGTTATTATCATAGGTTTCATAATTGATGTTGCTGATGGTACCAGTTTTGAGGCCAAGAGACCCGAACTCCTGATGATACTTTGCACACCTTGAAGTCTTGAAAACATTGACCAACAATTGAAATTTACCAAATTCAATTTGGTGAACAGTAGATTTTGCATGTACTGTTATATACGCCCATGTGCGTATATTACAGCACATACAATGTTTATTTACAAATTAAAAAAAAAGAACAGTAATACATACATAATTAAAGAAAATATATATAGATTTGTTAATTCAATGTCACAAAATTTGAATAAAAGTATAATAACAACAGGCTCAAAGGCTCCAATGATATCTCGTTTATTTAACAGGAAATTACCTGAGTTTGTACCACATGATAATCATAAAGAAGAAGTTATGAGTTCGATTATAAATGCTAGCCCAAAGGAGAATAAGTTAGAAACCACTGTGGATATTAAAAATAAGGTAAATGATAACAACTTTGATAATGAAAATGATACTGACAATGAAAAGAAAGTTATAAAGAAACGAAAAGGTGGTGAAAAGAAAAAAAGAGTGGTACTAACTTACGAAGATGATGAAGAAGAAGAAAGTATAATAATAAAGAGCAAATTAAATAGCAAGAATAAAAAGAAGAAATTCAAGGTATCATTAAAAGGTGATTCAAGTATAGATATTTCATTCATTAAAACAAAACAAGAAATACGAAAAGAAGAAAAACTAAGAGAACAAATCCGACAAGAATATCTTTTAAAACAAGAAGAAATTAAAAAAAAACAAATTAAAATACCCTTTGTTTATTATGATGGAGTTTCAACACCATCAAAATTAGATATTAAATTTGGTGATCAAATATGGATTTTTTTAGAAAATGCAAGAAAAATTAAAAAAGAATTTCATCGTTTAACAGTTGATGATATTATATTAGTTAAAGATAATATAATTATACCACATAATTATGAATTTTATTATTTTATTCATCATAAAATTAAAACTAAAAAAGGTTTATTATTTGATTTTAATAATATTGATGCTTCACAAATTTCAAGTACAAAAGTTGTTCAAAGATCTTGGTATGAAAGGAATAAACATATATATCCTGTTTCTTTATGGACTGAATTTGATCCTGAGGAAGATTATGTTAATAGAGTTGAAAGAGATGGAAATGGTAATGTACTTTTTAATCAAGATATATAATTATAAATTAATTAAGTTTTAACCACTAGTGAAAAAATAAATAATAAAAAATAAAAAAATAAAAGAAACATCCATTATAGTATTAATGTATAAACAAATCATAAACAAATTTAAAATAAACTAAAAAAACATAAAATATGAGGAAATGGTACGAAGTAATATGAGAATGCAATTTAAAACTTTGGTTTTCTTTTTCTTCCTGTAAATTTACTATCTTTTGCAACCTTATAACCTCTTTTCCTCATTGTTTCTTTCTTTCTATCAATATATTCACGTCTTGTTTCTTCACCTTTCCTCTTTTTATGAGCTCTCTTTGGTTTAGATTCATTTACAACACCTTCTAAATTAAGTTGATCAGAAACAGATTCAGCATGACCAGCAATAAGAACAAGATAATATTTCATATTTTTCTTTTCTGTACCATCAATTACTAAACCACCATTAAAACCAGCTAATTTAGCAGCTTCTTGAATATGATCTTTTTGTGTATCATTCATTGGATAAAACTGTCCAACGAATTTACCACCTCTTTTTAAACTTGAGAATAAAGTATTAAAAAAATGTAATAAACGTTTTTTAGGATTATTATTAGTTGAATCAGCATTACATAACCATTGAATAACACTAATACTAATAGCAGCATCAAATGTTCCAGCTCTAAAAGGTATTCCTTGACCTATATCAGATAAAAATAAATCCCCTTCAACTTCTCTATCTAAAGCTTCACCAAGCATTGAAGGAGCAATATCTAAGCCTACCCATGTATGTTTCTCTTCTGTTAATATTTCACCAGATAATCCAGAACCACAACCAATATCTAAAACGTGTTGATATGGTGGTAAGTTTAATAAATCCAAAGCTCTATAAGTCATTTCAGCTTGAATATGTTGAATACGGGATGAAGAAGTATACTTCTTTGCCTCCGAATCTCCATAAAAGATTTCTGGAGGAGCCGTTTGCTCTGGTCTAGACATTATAATAATAATAAAAAATTTGTGTTTAATGGAGTGAAAAATCCTAAAGAAATAATTTTGATTTAGCAAAAATGTATCACGTGATACATCGGTTCTTAATTTCTTTCGGCCACTTGACAGGCAAATATTCGTCGTTATTTTGAGCTTCTTATACTGTCACGTGTGACGAAATAATCAATTCCAGATATGGGCGAAACTAAGTGTATTGCTTATATAATATTTCATATGGAATAAAATTTCAGAAGAATTTTACTGTAATATTCACATTTTGAACTTCTTTTGCATTAATTATTATAATGAGCCTTATTAATTATTTTAGTATGGAAATGGTTTCAAGATTCCGATTCCCGATAGCTGCGATTTTGAAGCATGTAGTGACATTATGGTCATTGATTGTAAGTTCTTCCTTAGACGCGGGATCCATCGTGGATCCACGGCAAAGTTTAAAGGTTTGTCAGATAAAAATCAGAATAAAGATAAAGGATTTCCCGGGTGACACTTTCCCCTGAAAATATGGAGAATATGTGGATAGATTACACTTGATTTCTATATCTATATTAATAGACGATTGGACTTGCAATTGTATGTTATGGAGAATACGATAAACGATGTAAACGAGAGCCGGAGAAACCTTCTCCCCAATTTTCCACGTGACGATGAATGATTCATTGTTGTTTTGTCTATATTCTACAAATCTGAGAATAATCGCCTACTCACACACAAAAATGTCGCCTGGGGCATGCCAATGTGCATTCCTCGGTCTTCAGACTCTTCACAAAAGATTCAATCCGCCTTCGTAAAAAAGTTCCTCCTGTACGTACCGTGTAAAATGTAAATAAGACCGTTAAAATGCTAGGTTCTTCAACCAATGAACTAAGGAGTTATCGCCTGGGTGTATTTTTTGTGTGAATGAATATTAATCCTGTTTAAATTTTTGTCACGAATCCACATTAAAGTTATCAGTGTGTGTAATCGGTTAGGGTAACTTCTGCATCCGAACTCTTATAAAAGCCGAACTGACCCATTCTCAGAAAACTATTCACGTAACAACACAATTAAAAAAATGACCAGCTATTCCTCAGGCTCAGTCTACACTGAAAAACAGGGCTTACTTCCATCTGATATCCCCCTCACAGATCCTTCTAAACTCTCTGCTGGAGATAGGTCCGATACAGAAGCTAGTCTCAGTGAATATACAGTTCAAAACTTGCCTTCAGGGCATCGCAGTCTGTTACAACTGGACAACGAATTCGATGATTCAAGTGAAGACGATTTTCAGAAAAAAAAGCAAAAATCTCAAGATATATCAAACATTACTAATGGTGAAATATTAAAAATCCATATAGATGATGTTAGTGATGACGGCGGGAAAACTAATAAAGATGTTATTATACAAGCAAAAAGAGAACGTTTTGTGAAAAATGGTAAGCTACGTTCCAGATTTGCCGATGTTAAATTCATAGACACAACTTCAATTTTGGATAGTAAAACAAGTCAAAACTCTGATTTTAGAGGGTTTTATACATTATTTTGGCTTGGTACTGCTTTATTTGCTATAAGTACTTTTGTTAATCATCATCAAATTCATGGAACCCTTATTGATAAAGATTTATTAAATATCTTAAGTAGGGATGTTATAGCAGTCCTTTCAACTGATATTTGGATGTATGTTTGTACTTATTTTGGTTTTTTTTTACAATTGGCGTGTAAAAAAAATTTAATTGATTTTAATAAATCTGGTTGGATTATTCAAAATTTATATCAAACAAGTTTCTTTTTTTTCTTTTTATGGTGGGCATATTATAAAAATTTCCCATGGATTGGTAGAGTTTTTTTAGTATTACATTCATTAGTTTTAATAATGAAACAACACTCTTATGCTTTTTATAATGGTTATTTATGGAGAATTTATAATGAAAGACGTTTTAATAAACAAAAATTATTAAAATTTGGTCCACAACTTGATTATGATGAAACAAGATTATTAAAAGATTCAATTAAATTTTGTGATTTTGAATTAAAATCTCAATCTGTTATAACTCCTTTCCCATCAAACTTAACTTTTTCAAATTATTTCATGTATTCAATGTTTCCTGTTTTAGTTTATGAGATTGATTATCCAAGAACTGAAAAAATTAGAATTGGTTATGCTTTAGAAAAATTTTGTGCTATATTTGGTGTTATCTTTTTAATGATTATGCTAGCACAAAATTATATGTTCCCTGTTGCAATGAAATCTCTTGCTTTAAGAGATACTCCATTTTTAGAAAAAGCTAGAATTTTCCCTGTTATATTGGTTGAAATGGCTCCACCATTCCTATTAATGTACCTGCTTGTTTTTTATTTAATATGGGATGCTATACTTAATGAAGTTGCTGAATTAACACGTTTTGCTGATCGTGATTTTTATGGTGATTGGTGGAATTGTGTTACATGGGATGAATTTGCAAGAATTTGGAATAAACCTGTCCATAAATTTTTATTAAGACATGTTTATCATAGTAGTATTTCATCATTATCTGTTTCAAAACATACTGCTACATTATTAACTTTCTTATTATCTTCATTGGTTCATGAATTAGTAATGTTTGTTATATTTCAAAAATTAAGAGGTTATCTTTTAGTATTACAAATGCTTCAATTACCATTAGTTATGATTTCAAGAATGAAACTTTTTAAAGATCAAAAATTATTTGGAAATATTATATTTTGGATTGGAATTTCTTCAAGTCCATCTCTTGTTTGTCTATTATATCTTACATTTTAAAGATTAATCATATTTAAAATGTTTATATAAAGGTTTTAACTACAAAACCTAAAGGAATATTATTAATTTGAATAATAAAAATAAAAAATTGTGAAGTTTTGGTTGGAGGATAAGGCTAGCTCTTGAATTCGGTTGATTTTAATTTTCCTTATAGGAACTCTTTTTTTCTAAAGCTACGGATGCTCATAGCATATCATTATTGCAATTTATGGTTTTGCTTTCATTTCTTCTGTTTTCCTGTATACCTTTCGATTAACAATTATTATGCTGGATATAATTTTAAGATTAAATTATATCATGGCCATTTGTAAAAATCGTTTTTTGATTTCTCTTTGTCAGCTTGTTTTAAAATTTTTTTTCATTACTAACTACGTATATTATTATATATATCTTACTGGTTAATACCATATATAATTATTTTTTTAGATTTGATCTACTGGTATAAAATTTTGCTCTTCAATAAATAAATTTGTGTATAATCTTAAACTCAATATGTGTCGGATCAATTAAAATGGTCTTACTTCACAATGAAATTGGACTTTTATTGATT
This sequence comes from Alloascoidea hylecoeti, assembly GCA_001600815.1. Taxonomy (NCBI): domain Eukaryota; kingdom Fungi; phylum Ascomycota; class Alloascoideomycetes; order Alloascoideales; family Alloascoideaceae; genus Alloascoidea; species Alloascoidea hylecoeti. The sequence goes on from BCKZ01000003.1 coordinate 1,214,061, forward strand.
AAAAATATACGTATATTATTGGATAATTTTTTATTAACATTTGATTGATTCGCAATAATAACTGCAAAAGATTGGAAATTGTTTACATCGTTTGATAATCATTAAATCTCAATCTTTTCATTGATTTTTCCCTACCTATAAGTAGTAATAACTATAGACTATTTACCTTATCAATATACCGGTATCCTTGGTCAACAACCTACAGCCTTAATTTAGATATAATAACCTCTCCATTACACTTCTAAAAGAAATTTCTAAGAAAGCAAAAATGTTTTCAATATCCTTTGGCTGTGTATCATCACTGGGTATGAATCATGTATAAGTTATAGAACCCAAATTTAAATAATGGCTGCAACCCCATAAATATTAAGTGGCAAATGTGTTTTTAAATAAATTTTAAAAAAAATATTGAACACATTGCAACTAAGTTCCTAAACATAATACTTATTCTATGAATTTCAAGGATACTCATCGCTTGTGATTCAGAATCACAATTTTCTTCTAACCATAAAAATAGAATTTTCTTCATATTTTAAATGAAACGGCTGAATATGAATTAAACTTCTTTGGGTAAATCTGCTAACGCTGGACTCGCATCAATTGACCAATAACTGGCCAATTTTCATCTGTTAAACAAATATTTAATCTGTATACTTTTTAAAAATCATATAAAATACTTTTATACATTTGAAAAAAGCTACATTTTCCTTCTTTTTGTGTGGATAATGGAAGAGTTCAAATTCTGGTCTATAACATATATCATTCAAAATTCTAGAAGATTTCCCTGCAAAATCAATGACAATCTTGCATGTTGTTTAGCCATGCATTATAAACAAAATACATGATTCTAATTTCTCTAAACACAATTGCAAGTTGTAATTGAGAGTCTTTGAGACATCAGACTTCTAGAAGTTGTGGTTTCAAGATGGCCATATCTACCGATCACGGTATCTAATGCATTTTGTTTCTACTCACGTTGAAATCCTAGATAAAACATATGCATACATAGTAGATATCCAAGATGTACAGTGCCTTTATAATTAGCGACATGCACAATCAAGGACTAATAGCTCATCAACAGCTTCAGATCTGGATGTGAACTCGAATCCTGTGGGAAGTAAAAATGTTGTATTTCCAGTCAAGTTTATATATAGTCCTATATTAATCGATGGAGTGTTCCAGGAACCGCTGATTATTACTGCTTGTGATGTCAAATTTTCAGCCCAAGAAAGGAATGTAAATTTCCAGCTGCCGATAAATTTGAGGTGGGTTAATAAAGTCAACTTATAAAAACATTTTCTGTCACACCTGACCCTTATGATTATCAAACTAACGCTAGTGATATTAAAAAACCCGAATCCAAAGATATTTGGAGTAAATGGGACCCTCAATATAATTGGGAAACAGGAAAAACCATCTATGAAAGGGTTATTAAATGTGAATTACCTTCATTTTCTATAAGGTCTTATACTTCCTAATTTTGGTATTTACCAATTAGAAAGATATTATGTATTAAAGGTTAATTTCTCATTTGTATCTTAGCCACAGACACCCAAAATAAGTTCGACAGACATCAATGAAGTAGCAAATGTTACCAACCAAAAGGAAAACTTGGCCTAAAGTGGTTGAATATCAGTCATTGGGGTGATATTAGTGGTAACGATAAGAACGAAAGTACTTGTGCTAGCACTTCTTCTCCATACTTAATCAAAAAGAAAGAACGATATTGAGGTCTTCTTTCCAAATACCTTTTAATGTTTTAGTGAAGCCCCAATTTACATGATACTTCTATATAATACCTAGGCCTAATTATAGTATGAAATACTATGCATTTTATATGGCTTAATATAAGTTATAAGTTATAGAGAAAGTTATTGAAAATGAAACATTTTATCAACAAATATAAGGATATGAGGGCCGTATAAAATTAAACTTATTTTTATCATAAATAAGGACTTATATAATGAAGTGTAATAATAAGAATATACATTAGACGTGAGAACCTGATCATAAGCAGATAGTACTGATGGTGTTTATATATGAGCTAATACTCTTATAAATCAAAACTTTTTGATACCCTTAATTATATTTACAGTGTCTACAGTTGTTTCATTGATATAAAATGTATCTATTTACCAAAGCTATATATTATATTGTATTTTTATAATCATATGTGTATATAAAAGTGATATTGCGATGAGGACTATTTTGATATCAAATTTAACGATCAATGTATCCATATGCATATTTATTTTTGGTAACTATAACAAATTCAATTAATAAACCACCCTCATATTTATTTGAATTTATAGATTTATTACCCTTTTAAGTGTCTATATCAACCTTCATATCGTCGAAGAATGATATTTCCCGTCGGGAAATTTTTGGTTTTTCGTGAATTTAAGTGAACAAATCTTCAATTTCTGTAAGAATCAAATATACACACACATAAAAACATTGTAATTGATTTTTAAAATCCTTCATTTCTCCTGAAACACAAATTAACATCATCTAGTAAGTATCAAATACATCGAGAAAGGTAGATGTGCTATTATTAATTTTGAAAATGAAAAAATACTAAATGAAGCATTCCATTTTCTAACAATAATGATATAAGTACTAGTAGAAAAAGCTATATGCTCCCTTAATTATTCAACTTTAAGTGTTAATTTAGGTAAAAATCAAAATCAAAATGAAATTATGTATTAGCTTAAGAGATCTATATGATGAAGACATTTATGAGGGCACTGAGACAAAAGATCGTTTCTTTAAAAGTTTAACAAATGAAGATCTAATTTCAAGCATTGTATCGATATCTGGTGCTTGGCAAACCAAAGCCATGATGTTGAAAAATTCAATTGGGGTTTCAATGTAAGTAAAGTAAAGCTATGTTTATGTGTATAACTCACTCTTTTTATGTGTAGGTCCTATATCTAGAGATACGATAATGCCAATTTTATCTTCTGTGCAATAAATCAGGTGAATATTTTGAATGTAATTAGGAACTATTCATTAATATTAATTTAGATTCAGATATAATATATTATAATTAGATATCAAAGAAGCTATAAAACTTATATTATACGGTAAAATAGATCATATAATTAGTATCCATGCCGTATAGATTTTTTAATTATAGATATAGAACTTTATATGATCAGCTGCAATATAACAAAAAAAAAAAAAAAAAATGACAATTTCAAATGAAGATTAAAGATTAAACCCATGACCATTCAATAGTAATTCTACCTTCAGCCTCATCAGCGAGCTGATCAAAAGCTGCAGGTGAAAAGTCCAAGTCGTAATAATCGCAACCAGTACATCTATCAACTACCTTGACAGTAACAGATTTGCCATCATGAGTTGCCTTGATTTTCTTACCACAGAATGGATTATCGTTTGGATTAGGTGTGGCTTCAGAATCAAATAAACCATGGGAAATAGCAACAATGTAATCATTATCATCATTATCAAAACCGCAAGAGCCAAGACCTGGATTGTAATAAGTACCATCGCCAGAGTATGTGTCCCCATCAGAACTAGAACTGCTAGATGATGAAGATTGAGAAGAAGCTGCAGCTGTAGAGGTTGTTAAGTCTTTGGTAGATGTTACCTCGGAAGTAGAACTAACCGAATCTGTTTCAGAAGAAACGATAGTACTTGTAGTAATGCTGGCCACAGAGCTAGATATAGCACTAGATTTTGATGCTGTCTCTACAGATGTAGCAGAATTTCCTGAAGAAATGGCCTTCATAAGAGCCTTAGCAGCTTGAGTTGTAGCTTTTGCAGAGCTTGAATGTTCAGTGGAAGTAGTGGTTGCAGTGGAACTAGTACTCAAGCTTGTGACACTGTCGGCTTCAGTGATAGTGGTATCACCCTGAATGGTTGAAACAGTATTTCCATTAGAGTCGACAAGAAGATGCACATACTTAGTAACAAAAACAAGATTTCTTTTATGGTTATGACCATGACCGAAATCAATTGGGATTGCCAAAGCGCAAGATGCAATAAGAGCGGCGGATACCATTGATGCTAATTGAACCATTTTATAAAATTTAAAAGGATTGAATGTAATGTAAAAGTGAAAAAATGAGAAGTATAATAGTAATATATAATATTATTATCTATAATGAATGATAATATAGAAAAATTGGTTAAAGGAATGAATCAATTTAACTTTGTTTGATGATGTAAAATAAAATTTAGTAAGAATCGATTGTCTTTTATATCTTTTATTTTGATGCTATTGAAATATATAAAAGCTTAAGTTCCTTCAAAGTTTTTCATGATATATGCATATGATTTAGTCTAGATCACCAGATATCATCTTATTGAAGTAGAAGATAGTTTTAATTGCAGTAATTTATTATATAAGCACATATTACTCTATAAGCCGGAGAAAACTTTTCAGAGAGTTTTGTTTCAAGATTATATGTATTCTTGATATGATATCATGCATGTATATTTATACATGGGGTAAACATTGTAGGCAGATAGATTTATTTTCAGCAAGTTTGGAAAATTAAGCATATATATCTGCCGGTTTGAAGTAAAGGATCTTATATTAATATTGATCACACTATATATTATATCATATATGGCCTCTAAATGTAAGTTTCAATAATAAATAGATACTCCCACCGGAAGAAATCTAGATCCTTTTCCTAAGCTTGTCTCATCGAATATGGCGCAAGAATTTAAAAAAGTTTTCTAAAATTTTTATGATAAATCTTATTGATGCATATGTAATATCTAACGTTATACTCTACATAAAATGTTGTAATATCTACACAACGTCATATTATATAAGATATTGTAATAAAGCAATGGTCTAGAAAACTTAGAGATAGTCTTGTGAAACAAATTCAATTATTCTAGTATCTCAAGTCAATGTTATACTTAAAGCTTGAGCTTCTACAGGGAGTTTTTATGTCCCTGTAACATGCAGTTGTAGTGAAACTACTACTTCTCGCGTATATACGATGCAGTCATATATGATTAACTAATATTGCATTTGAAATTACGAGCTAGATGGTGGTGATCGAGCTAATACTTGAGGGTAAAAGGATCATAAGCGAATTTTTATTGCACCATAATTATATTCCCTTCATAGAGGGTGAAAGACATAATAACTACGTCTAACAACCGCGAGTTCCGCAAATCGTCTCTTCTGAACGACGCCAAATGCTTGTATAGTCTTTTAAAAAAAATATAAGTTTCTCCCATGTCTCACCTACGATGAGTACTTTTTATAAGCTTATAAGCAATAAATAAATTCGTTAAATTTCAATAAATATTAATTTTGTAGTTAAGTGCACACGGTTTTCAATCCACTCACCCTACATAGAGCCCACTATACCATCTAAATAATCCACAGCCGTATAAGATATTGTCACTCTACATTAGTTATTATATCTATAATACATGTACGGTACATCTAGATCTTCTGGCGAGTATTACTATCATCAAACATTGGTCTGGACCTAGATAAAAAGATTCATACATACAATCAATTAAGAATCTAATGTTAGATATGGCTAGATCCAGAATTTTGAAGAAATATGCCGTTTCAAGTTTGTTAGTCGCTCTGAAGTAGATATCGATTATATTAATATTAACGCTTGTTAGATTATATAACAATTCTCAGGAATTTGAATCATAGGTTAGGTCTACTAGCTATAGACTTTTATATATTTTATGATAAGATAATTACCATGGCCATATAGCATTGACACATCAGTTTTAGAAATGGTAATAATGTAGAAACTTATAAGTTATAATTACATAGCTTAAATTAATATAGAAGAGCAAAACCCAAGTATCTATAACAAATGCGTATACAACATTATATCTGCAACAATATATTATAATATTGATGACCTTCTACCTTACACAGTGATTCCACTTAATTTAAGCCATACAGCTTACTAAATATCGCTTATTTCCATAACTAATTTTCGGCCTCACTATTAATATTGTGTGTATGGTACTATACATATGCAGGGATATGAAATTTATGAGCAATTTCGGGTGCTAAGCCCGGCCGAAAGTTAGTTATGGGGAGGGCCGATGATTATTAACCTACATGGCTGAGCATATAAGTGGAAAAACAGCAAGAGTCAAAATCCTACAACATAAAGTTAACGCAACCAAATTAATAGGAAAGTATAGATATTATGTTAATTCGAGAAATTTAACGGAGTAAATAGAGGGTAAAAGGTGTAATGTTGTATTACAAAAGAACATATTAATTAACCAATTTAAGTATGAGGAAATCCATTAAAACGCGATTTTCTCAGCACAAACGATAATTACATTTACAAAGGTTATATATATTAGTCCAGTCGATTAGAGGAGTCTAAGAATTATACTATGTAATAGCTATCGGCTGTCAATTTAGATACTTTTGTAAAAGGAACAGATTCATCACCATCTTGTGATGAAACAATATTTGATACATCAACTTTTCCAAGAGATGAAGTAACTTCATCATCAGTTTTAACTTCATTAAATTGAACTTGCATTGGGAAGAAATCTTCCTCTTCTGTAGCTTCAGCTGTGAAAGCAAACGATCCAGAAGTTGTTTCATCATCATTTCGATCAGCACTTCTTATTGTCCAAACTAAATGATCATCCTGTTGTGAATAATCTTGATTTTCTTCTTCACTTGTAACATGAACATTTGCTGATGTTAATGGAATGAAAACATGAATATCATTCAATGATGATTCAAAACCAGGTGCTAATTCATATTCAATAGTAACTTCAAAAAAACCAGGATCAGGAGATGATAACCAAACTGTAAATAGTATAGGAACAATACTTGTATCGTCCTCCTTTCGTGAAGCTTTCCATCTCAAAACACCCAAACTTTGATTATTGGATGGGAATGGTTTCTCGGAATTTTTCAATCCAATAATATGAGTTTTGTTGAATGCAGCACGATCAACGTGAGGATGTGTCTTGTATTGTGCGCCAACAGAACTACCATCGGCTTTGGCGATTAATTTGACACAAGCAATATCAGGATCAGCAATACGTAATTGTAATGTTCCTTTCACTTCAGAAGACTGAACACTTCCATCACGAGCAATTTGGGCAGAAACTTTTTCAACAATTGAAACTAAAATACCATCATTTGGTACTTCTTCAACCTCTGGACTTTGATTATTATGTGCAGAAGTAGGTTCTGGAGTTGGTTCGGCTTCTTGAACTGCTGGAGCACCAAAAGATGCAAGTAATCCTTCATTTTCACCTTCATTATAAATATTGTTCTTCTTTTTACCTAATTGCAATCCTTTACCACGAGGGGCAGATCTAGGTTTAGTTGGAACAGATGATGCAGGTGGTGAATGATAAGATTCAGTAGGAGAATATGAAGGAGTATTAGATGAAGAACCAAATGAAGAATTATTTCGTCCAAATCCACCACTTGAAGTATCAATATTACTTCGTCTAGCAGCAAGCTCCTTTTGTTGTATTTCTTTAGCACGTCTTTTCCGTTCTTCAGTTGCTTCCAATTCTTTATTTCTTTCTATAATTTCTTGGATTTTCTCTTCATGACTGTCCATTTCAAGGTAGGTTTCAACTTGATCTTTGGTAACATTTTCTCTATAACCCAATGTAATGACTTCATCAAAGGCACTGAGAACTTCAAAAGCATAATCAAAAATTACTTTCTCATCAATTGATCGAACTAAAGTGGTAACCACTTGAGATAATAAATGTAAAGTATCTATATCTTGCAAAATATTGGATTGACGATTGGTTATCAATACGATATACAATGCTTCCAAAGGTTGATAAACATAACGAACATGTTCGTCTTCAACAGTTGTATGTTGGGAACTGGAACTTGTAAGTTGCGGGAAAGTAGATAATAATGCGGTTACTCTCTCTTTTGTCATATCTCGAAATTGACGAGAGAGAATCGGTTTACCACTTCTAGTACATATTGAGGCAGCAAGGACAACCTACAATTGGTGATAATATTTCTCAGTTAGTAAACAGCAGAAAATATTGAAATTTATCCTCCACCCTGATTTCCCTCAATTTTTTGGATCTCTGACTTACCATGTTTGTGAAGTCTTCTCGTGGAGATTTAACGATGAGTGTATCCTGAACACGGTGTTCACCAGCTGAACAGTTCGTCCCTGCGTATATTTCAGCATGCAACACAAGAATAGGTTTATTCACTGAGGAGTCAGGACGCTCGGGTGGGATTATGTAAAACTATACGAATTTATAAAGTATGGGAAATTCTTAGAATGCCAATATATCCATCATCCTCGTCGGTACTCAGACAGAGTCGTAGCCCCAATTAGGTCCTCCATAATGGCCATTCCACACTATAACGAAAGTGTTACCCGCAACTAGGATCACGATTTGTAAGCAATATGTATATATTAGAGTAGACTTACATAATCCTGCTTGAGCTGAGCGTTACCTTAAAAAAACTTTTTGAAAATTTAAAAAATATAGTACTCGATAAAGAAAAAAATATTTGAAGAAATATGGTAATAAAGAAAGCTACCACTGCCTCTTCTAGGAAGCACGCTGTATGTACTCATATCCGACTTGACTTTTCTGTTTGCATCTGTTTAACATTCCAAATATCCATTTAGTTCAAAAGTTTTAGAGACAGAGTTGACTCTATAAAAATTGAGCCAGCTTTGAATTTGGGGAAAAAACCTTCCGATTTCGTTGAAATAAGTTATTTTTTAACAGCCTATACACATTGGAAAGATGTTAATATTTCAGGAGGATTCAAAGATTTTTCAAAGGAAGTGAAGGACTTAATACAAACTCTTCCTCAACTGATTTATCACCAGGATGAACTGTTTGACTCCTTATGTACTTTTATCAATAATAAGGAAATTTATTCTCTCGAACCATTACTAGAGTATGTTATCCAATATCCTTGTGTTTTATTATTTGGATTCAGCTAACATTTCAACAGCATGCTTTCACAATTCTGTCACGATTTAGGCCCAGATTTCATGAAATTTTTCAACAAATCGATTGAGCTACTATCATCACTTGTTTTAGACCCTGAGGTATCTTCAAACTCGGATGCTTTGGAATGGACTTTTAACTGCATGGCATACCTTTTTAAATACCTTTCAAGATCATTAACAGGAGATTTGGTTCCAATTATAAAACTATTGACTCCTTTATTAGAGCTAGAGAAAAAAGACTATATTTCACGGTTTGCTGCAGAGTCATTATCTTTTTTAATTAGAAAATTAAAACAGGAAGCCTTGGAAAATTCTATATCATATACTTTCAATTATGCAAAAGATTCCTTTACAACAAATTCAGTTTTTAGAAGGTCAATAGTAACAATGTATGCAGAATCAATGCAAAGTATTTCACAACATTTACACTCAAAAACTTCAACAATATTAAAGACTATATTATTACATTGTCGGCTACACGATGAATTTGAAATAGGAATTGCTCAAGATATTATATTGCTCTTATTGGGCCATGCTAAGGAGAAGCATGCTGCGGTGGTTTACCAAGTATTCCACAAAATTTATAAAGATTACCATTCAAAAGATGATGTCAAATTCAACATATTCTTACTCTTCACATTAGTGTTTGCAGAAAGTGGTAGCAAAGTTCCCGACTGGAATATAATATCAGAAGACTTACTTGAAATATCATCCTTGGTCACCACAGAATCTTCATCTGATATACAATGGACTTTTACCAAAAGTGTAGGTATATTTGTAAGGAATTGTGAATTGGTGATCTTGGTAAAGTCAAAGACACATACGACCCTATTTGAAAAAGTTGAACAATTAAACGAAGGAAGTGCATTTTTACCTTTTGCACATATAGTCAGCAAACTTTCTAGAAAAAGGTTTCAGTCTCTATTTGGCCGTTGGGTACAGGGCTATATTAATAATAATTGGTCTACACATGGAACTGAAATATTTATATTTTTACAACAATTTGAATTGGATGGGGGAATCCCTAGTTTGAATGATTTAACTATTCCAATTTCTTTTGCACAGGATATATTAAATTATTTAGAATCATTTAAGGCTGAAGATAACGATACAGACAGTAAAAGAGAACTATACTGGAGGTTAAAGATGCTCAAATATGCACCAAGTACCGAACCATTCCAACAGGAACTATCTAAAGTGTTGTTAAATCTACTGGAAAACACATTTCTTCTAACTTCAATCACTAATAAGTTTGATATCGATATTTGTGGAATTATTTTGGAGTATCTACCTGCAATAGATAACTTTCCAGTAGAATCATTCCTTGGAACTTTAGAAGTTTATAAAACTCGAGTTTCTTATTTACGTGGATTATTTCAATATTTGAAGGTATCATCGAAGTCCACCAATGAATCGAAACATGTCTTTAATTCCTATTTTTCAAATATTATTGAATCATTGACTTCAAATCTTACATCTGCTAATCAAGAAATGCGATATCTATCGCTTCAAATCATATCAGAATTATATTCTATTTCTCCTTCTCATGAAATCCCCCAGATAGTGTCCGAATGTCGTATATTCGAGGAAATTCCTGTTACAGTTACCACATCAAGGGACTTACAGATTAGATTAAGGAATATTGCCGCAGAATTCAATAATACTGAATTAACTCCATTGATAGCAAAAATTATTCCAAAATTCTTGTTTGGTATTGTTACTAATAATATGAACCCAATAACTGAAGGAGCACAAGACGCTATTGTCACTATTAGTGGTAAACACAGTGATGAAATAATTTGGACCCAGATAAATGAATGGATGAGTCAAATTTCAGACCCTAAAATTGACAAATTATCCTTTGATAATGGTGATGCAATAATGGATGACACGGATAAAAATAATGATAGTGGGATAATAAATTTTAATTTCAATAATTTCAATAGTCAAATGGTAAACACTATTGATAAGTACGTGAATTTCCCTAGATCTTTGTATGAAATTACCTGTGATAATTTTCCAGATAAAGATTTAGCACTACTACGAAGCCGGGCTATAAGTGTTCTCATTAAACTACCTTCTTTGGCAGAATCACATTCAGCATTATTAACAGATTATATTCTTGATGATTCATGGTCAACAATTTCAAAAAATGGTCTATTAAAAGTTTTTTCCAAATTTAAGAAATTAACAAAAGTTAAACGATGGGATGAATTAAATGATTACATTTTAACTGCTTTATCAAGTGTTAATGCACCAATTCAAAACTTAGCATTGAAATGTATCCTTCAAGCAAATGGATATTTAAAGAAATATGAAGATGACTTTAAAAATTTATTGGATAGTAAAGCCTTTAGTGATGAACTTATTAAATTTGTCGAAGTTCAAACCCCTGAAGATGAAGAGAAGGTGATACCAATATTAATTCGAATTCTGTTCGGAAGAGTGCAGACAGCAAAAGCTGGTGGTACAAAACAAAGAAGGAAGTCTGCAATTATATTGAATTTAGGAAGATATAAAAGTTTAGTGCGTCCATTTATAAATTTGATTTCCGAAAAAGTGGGTCACCAAGGTTTCTTTATTTCTGATGGCATAGATTATAAGCCAAGAGAGTTTGATGCCTCTACCGAAATTATTGAACAGTTATTAAGACGACAATCCGGTTTTGTTAATCTGTCTAGTGATATAATTGATGCTATAGGGAAATCTCTCAAAATCACCTTGACAGAGTTAATCCAGCCTTTACTTTTCACTCTATTCGTTGCTCAAAAAACCATAAATTTATCCCTAGATGAAGCAACGGATGAAAAGAACCTTGATAAAATCGCAAGGGCAAATAGGTCAACTGGTATGAAAAACTTATCAGATTTATTTTCCATTTTACCAGAGTATGATTGGGACCAATACTTTGAGCACTGCATTTATTCACAACTTGTACTTCCTAGATTACCAAATTTTTCAACCGAGAATTTACAACAACCTTCAGCTTTAATGAAATTAATAGCTTCATGGGCATTGACTAAAAACTACTATCACTTTTTATATTTTGAAGACTTTAAAACTGTCAAAGCAATCATTGGATGCATTGGAAATCCTCATGTCAAGGACAATGTCTTATTTCTTTCTGTTACTTTTGCTTCCAACTTATTAAAAGCAGCTATTGAGACTCCAACAGATGAAAATTTAAGTGTACTATCGAAAATAATTTCTGATGAAATACTCAATTGTTTACCAACACTTTTCAATACCCGATGCACAACACGGGACATTAGTAGACAATTGGTTAATATGTTTTTAACTTTAACAGAAGGAAATTTTTCAGTGGATTCAGTTACCAAGAACAAGATTATTTTAGCAGCTAGAAATGCTTTAGAGAGACGAGCTAATGAAATAGACAACTCAACCAAGGTTCATATTATTAAGGCTATAATGGCAATGATTGATACTGATGTTGAAGATATCACAAAACTTATTGAAACAACTTCTAAAATTTTACGATTTTCAAAAGATAAAAACTTGAGAAATGCAGCGGTTAATTTGCTTAAAACCATCGCAGAACATTTCCATATTTATAGGGAAGTTTCTGATCTAATTGAAGCATTAAATTCATATTCTCAAAGAAGATTAGACGAGCCTGATTTTGATAGACGTCTTGAAGCTTTCACTTTGATCAATGAAGATAAATATAAAGCATTTAGTACTGAAGAATGGTTACCAATTCTTTATTCTGCCTTTTACTTCCTGGAAGATGAAGAAGAACTTCCTTTTAGACGAGGTTCAAATTTAATCATTCAAAGATTTATTTCTCGTCTTATTGAAGAAGATGAAGAAGGGTCTAAACAATATGTGAAATTATTCGTTGCAATTGGTATTGCTAATCTCAAAAAAGGTGTTCACCACAAGTCTGAAATCATTAGGACAGAGTACATTTCCATATTGTCTTATTGGCTCTCAAATTCTAAATGGTATACCGAACTAGATGCTATGAAAGTGTTACTGTTCGAAGATGACGAATCAAACTTTTTCAAAAACGTATACCATGTTCAAGTTGGTCGAAGACAAAAGGCCTTACATAGACTTGGATTGGTTGCCTGTGAACTCTCACCTGTAATGATTTCACATTATATTATTCCCGCTATCGAACCTATGGTTCATTTTGTCGGTGATAAGAGACCTGTAGCTGTTGCAACTATCGAAGCTATTGGGCAACTGGTATTGAATATCAATTGGGCCCAGTACAAAGATGTTGTTCGAAGATACGCTTCATCGATACAAAAACCTGACCTCTTTAAGGATATTGTTTTACTTCTTGTTAGTGTTTCTCACAGTCTAATGGTTTCCGCTCGACAACAGTACTCCGATACTGAAGATGACACAGAAATGTCAGGAGAGACAGAGGGAAAGAAAGAATACAAAGGAATCAGGAACTTACCGAGTCATTCAGATTTGGACAATTTTATCACTAAGCAAATTTTGCCTCCATTAGCAAAACTATTAAGATCAAGAGATGAAGAGACACTAGTCGATAGAATTCCTTTGTCAGAAGCAATGTCTTATTTTGCGGCATCTTTATCTCCAGATATAATCACTAGTACGTTGCCAGGAATCTTAACCGATACTTGTCAAATTTTACGAAGTCGTTCTGATGTATTGCGTAATGCTGTTAGAGCTTCATTGGCTAAGATTAGTCGTATTTTGGGTCCTACATATCTCCTTTTCATTCTAAAGGAATTAAAATCAGCTTTGAAAAGAGGATCACAAATTCATATACTAAGTTTCACGGTCCACTATATCCTGGTCGCCAGCAGTGAAAATATAAAACATGGTGATTTGGATCCATGTGCTGAAATCGTTGCAGACATTATTATGAAGGATGCTTTTGGAGCAGCTGGTAAAGAGAAAGATGCAGAAGGATATCGAACTACGATGATTGAAGTTAGACAAAATAAGAGTTATGACACAGCTGAATTGATTGCGTCAAATGTTAGCATTTCAAAATTCAAAGTTTTATTTGAACCTATTAGATATATATTATTGGAAAGGTTATCACTTAAAACTGAAAGGAAAATTGATGAGATTATAAGGAGATACTCTTTAGGTCTATATCATAATGAGAACTCATCAAACATTGAAGTTTTGAAACTTTGTGATGAAATTTATAAGTCTTCAATAAAATCACCAGATGAAATTCAAAATAGGAGGAAAAAAGAGGTGGACGAGAACAAAGAACATTTCATAGTAAGATTGAATGCCAAAGCTGAAAGAGTTGAACATTTAAAGGCTCAACAATTGCTGATTCTACAAAGGCTTGCCTTCGATATATTGAGATCGATATTATCAAGACACGTTGAATTAATTACAGAATCTAATATATCCACATTTATGCCATATCTTCATTCTAGTTTAAGAAGTGAAAATGAAAATGTTATAATTTCATCTCTTAAATTATTAACGCTCTTAGCAAAGAAGGCGCAATTCACGTATGACGGATTTGATGGTTCTTTGAAGGGTTGCTCAAGAGAGACAATTGTTCTTATTAAAGATTGTCCAACAACAACTACAGAATTATCACAGAACTGCTTGAAATTTTTATCAACTATACTTCGACATCGTCCTTTAGTTGAAATAAAAGAAAACACAATTATATTTGTAATTGAGAAGATTAAACCAGATTTACAAGAAAAAGATCGTCAAGGTTTAGCATTTACATTCTTAAGAGCGGTGTTATCACGAAAATTTATCATTCCTGAAATTTATAAAACAATGGAACCAGTTTCAGAAACAATGATTACAAGTCACACAAAAGAAATTCGTGATATGTCAAGAAGTGTTTATTTTCAATTTTTAAGAGAGTACCCTCAATCATCTAGTCAACTTGAAAAACATTTTAGATTTTTAGTTTCGAATTTAGAATATCCTTCACAAACTGGTCGTGAATCAGTTATGGAATTATTACATTTATTTTTAGTTAAATATTCAGATGAAATGATTCTCAAGATGTCATCTTCTTTCTTTGTTGCATTGGCAAATGTTTCGGTTTGTGATGATGCTAGTAAATGTCGAAAAATGGCTTCTAGTTTATTAACCACATTATTTAAACGAATGGGTAAACAAAATATGGGAGACATAGAAGAGATGTGTTCTGCTTGGATTGATCAGAATTCAAATACCCTATTAACGAGATGTGGGCTTCAAGTTTACAAGATTTATGTTACAGAATTTGGAGTGAAAACAGATCAAAAATTAGATAAATTGGCTTTTCAAAGGATTACACATTGTCTTGATGAATCAAGAAGTAATTCTACAGCAGATGTCGAATGGGAAGTTTTGTATACTTGTTTAATTACTTTTGGTAAAATGGTTGAAGTTCTACAAGTAGAAGGTGTTGGTTCACAATTCAAAAATATTTGGGCCAATGTTATTGTCTGTTTACTGTATCCACATAGTTGGGTTCGTTCAGCGGCAAGTAAACTTGTTGGAGTGTTATTACTACATATTGATGAAGCTTTTAAAACTATAGACCTGGAAAATGCTGATATTCAAACAATTGCAAATAGATCATTAAGACAGCTTAATGCTCCTAATATTTCTGAAGATCTTGAAACACAAATAGTTAAGAATTTAATAATTATTATAACGTATTGGGAAGAAAAGAAAATCAGTTTTGATACTAATTTTGAAATTGATAATGAACAACCAATGGAAAAATCTGGAGGTGTTAAATTTGATTGTGCCACAGATTGGCTTATATCAAGATTGTGTGGTATGATGAGACAAGAAGTTAATCTTGAAGAATTCTTTTTTACTAAAAAAGGATCGATTCAATTGATTGCCATGATTGCACAAATTCTTGATAAACCTAGATTAATGAGTAATGCTGAATTAATTATTTTGGCATTATACAATTTCACGGAAGATACATATCCTGAAGGTACAAAGGAGAATGAATTAAAAGAGCTTTGCGATGAATGTTTAGTGAAGATTCAAGAAAATTTAGAAACAAGTGAATTCTTGAATGCCTATAGTAAAGTGAAACAACAAGTTAATGATAGACGACAAGAACGAAAAAGTAAGAGAGCGAGATTAGCTGTTGAAGCTCCTGATGTCATCGCCCGAAGGAAATTGAGGAAACACGAGAGACATAGAGAAAAACGAAAACATGAGAAGGATGAGAATGGCTATTATAGAAGTAAGAAGGTTAAGCCATTTTAAAATTGTATTTATATAGCATTTAATGTGTTAATATGTCACCTAAAATAATATTATAAAGTATAGCGATATGTTATGCAATAATTATAAGATCAACTAAATATTACTTTAAATTTTGATATAAAAGTGTTCCTATTTATAGCTAGACTCTTTCATAAATCTGAAGCATATCTTGAGCATAAAGAGAATTGATATCAAATGAAATGTGAAATCATGTTTTCCTCCATCTGGGAACTTTAAACCCCCATATATTGTAATCTGCTGAATGAAACGGTCACATTTATCGTACTTATAATTAGCTAGTATATGAATTTTTGTAATGAGCGCTTTGTTTTAGCTTTTAAGTTGATAGATATATAATAAAAAAAAATGGAATAAGTAGGTGAAATGATAAAAATGGGATGTTTTAATTTATTTATAATATATTCCTTCAACTTAGACCTCCATTGTTTGACTTTTCTCAAGTATCTGTTCTTCGTTTTCTTCATCAGAGTCATCCTCTAGTCTCAATCCGCCCCTAGAATGGTGGAATAATTCATGAATATACCATCCCATAAATCCAGTGACAAACAAAACAGCCGTAATACAAAAAGAAATTTTACATGTAGGATCTTGAAAACCAAATTTCTGTTGCGTTTTAACCGACGGTAATACAACATCAATAGTTATGGGTACAGTTTTTGGTTTAACTTTCTTCTCTTCTTCATTCTCATTTAATGGAATTTCATAAGCCAACCCATCAATTAAGATAATCCTATCTATTAAACCGGATGTCTTATTATTAAATAATTGAGCAGTGAGTTTAATATCACAATAAATATCCGTTGACTTTGTAATCGAGGATCCTATTGTTCCTTCATCAGAGAAGCGAAGGCCATGGTTATGACCATCATCATATGTATCCTCCTTAGATTCAGTCTTAGATTCAGTCTTAGATTCAGTATTTTTGTGTGTATTTTTTTGTTCTTGAGAATTTGATAGTATGCCTGCGTATGAGACAATCCTCCCACTGTCAACAGGAACTAATTGTAAAAACACTTCATTGTTGTCGGCTTTTCTAGTCAAAGTTGAGGAAATATCATACTTGAAGTAAATGGAAGTGACTGCCTGTGCAATTTTTTCTTCTTGGAAACCCCAAATAGTTTCCAATCTCACCAAGGAGACAATCAACTCTTCCTTGGGTTTATCTTGGGACCCATGCCTATGTTGCAACTTTAATGTAGTCTGACACTCTGAGTGTTCTTCTTGGAGTCCATTCTGAGTTGGAGATAGAGTAGACAATTCTATAGACTTCTGCCCTTTTAGATGAATAGTTTGTGCCAAAAGGCATGTTGTGAACAACGATTGTAACAGTATCAATGGTGTTTTCATTAAACTGCCTGGACCCTGGACCAAGATAGTTGACATGTCGTGTGAATATCCGGGTAATTCTACATCTCCTTCCATTTGACATTCTGGATGTTTTGGCACCTGAGTTCCGACCTTTTCCTCCTCTTCAAGTGTGGACAAAATGGGTGCTCCTATGAAAGGCCTTGTCCAATTTATTGCAGATATTAGAAATGCTCGTGAAAGAGAGGCAGAATCCAAAAGAATTAATCTAGAACTCATAAATATTCAGAAACAATTTGCCAACCCTCACTTAAATGGATATCAAAAGAAAAAATACATCTGCAAATTACTATATATTTATATCTTGGGTCATCCTGTTGAATTTGGACATGTGGAAGCTATAAATCTGATTTCCTCGAATGTTATGACTGAAAAACAAATTGGTTACCTAGCAGTTGGACTGCTATTAAATGAAAACCATGAACTTACACCATTAGTCGTGAATTCTATAAAAAAAGATCTTGATGCCCCTAATGATGAATACAACTGTTTAGCACTACAATGTATTGCAAGTATTGGTGGTAAATTGATGGGCCAAGTCTTTGCCGAAGAGGTATTTGTTCTACTTAAATCTCCAACATCTCAGCCTTTAATTCGAAAAAAAGCTGCACTAGCTCTATTAAAACTTTATAGAGGAGATCCAACAATATTAAAGAAACACTGGATTGATAGGATAATTTCATGTATTGACGATCCGGAGATTGGCGTTGCAATTTCAGCTGCTTCATTAGTTACTGCCATTGCCGAGAACGACACTTCTGATTGTCAAATGTGTTATCCCATAACCGTCAGAAAACTAGGCAAAATAATTAATGATAACAATGTGCCAGAAGATTACTTTTATTATAATGTTCCGGCTCCATGGTTACAAGTTAAACTATTCCGCCTTTTACAATACTTTGATCCAACAAGTGATCAAAATATAACATACTTATTACAACAAATTATAACAACATCTATCGATAAAAACTCAATACCCGCTAAAAACGTACAACAAAATAATTCCCAAAATTCAATTTTATTTGAAGTTATCAACCTTGCTATTCATTTGGATTTAGATGTCACTATAATTGATAAAATTGTTAAATCATTAGCAACATTTGCAAGCTCCCTAGAAACTAATTCCAGATATTTGGCACTTGATGCTTTATCCCATGTCTCCACTCAATATGGAAAACTTGTATCAATAAAAGAATATTTACCAAATGTCATGAAATTACTTCGTGATAGAGATATATCAGTTCGTCGTAAAGCATTAGATTTGGTCTATAGTTGCTGTGATAATTCAAATATTGAATCAATTACATCTGAACTTTTGAAATACCTACAAAATGCAGACTTTGCCATAAGAGAGGAAGTTGTTGTTAAGATTGCCGTATTGGCTGAAAGATATGCAAATGAATATAACTGGTATGTAAACACAATCCTTAAATTAATTGCCGTTGCGGGTAATTATGTTAGCGATGATGTTTGGGAGCGTGTTGTACAGATTGTTGTTAATAATGAAAATCTACAACCATATGCATCAAAAACTGTTTTACAATATTTAAAAGCCCCTAGTTGTCATGAAATAATGGTGAAAGTTGGGGCTTACGTATTAGGTGAATATGGGCATTTGATTATTGAAAATGAAGGTGCTTCTCCATTAGATCAATTTATTGCATTACATGATAAATTCCCATTTTGTGCAGTTTCAACAAAGGCAATGCTATTATCAACTTATCTCAAATTTGTTAATCTATTTCCAGAAATTAAACCTCAATTAGTGGATGTTTTTGAAGATTTAATGAGATCATCAGATTCCGAGATTCAACAGAGAGCATGTGAATATTTGAAATTATCAACAATGGATGATGATGAACTATTAGCATTAATTTGTGATGAGATTCCGCCTTTCCCTCAAAGATCATCATCGTTAATTGTTAAACTAGAACGATCTCAGACAATGGTCTCTAGTAAGAATTTGAAATCAAAAATGACAAGACAAGCCTCCACCATGTCTGCTATAAGAGCAGCCAGTGCATCAGCAGCGAAAACACGACAAAATCCACCCCCAACTACAGCTACAGGTACCCGTGGATCACCAATGGCACCATTACCTCCACAACAGTCAGCTTCTAGGCAGGTTACACCTTCAACCAATGGAAACTCAAGTTTGTTCGCTAATCAAAATAATAGCCGTATGTCTATTGTTGATACAACACCAGTCTCCGAAACAAGACCAAGAGCTGTTTCAACTGCAGGATTATTATCTGATTTTGATTTCAACTTTGCAGAAGCAGATGAAGTAGAAGAAAATAATGCATTTTCCGAATCGTTACTTACACCAAATTGGGATATTGGTTATTACCGATTATTACATTTTAAGCAAGGTATATTTTTTGAAAATTCCTTAATAAAATTGGTTTATCGTTCTCAATTAGACAAAGATTCACTACTTGTTACAATATATTATGTTAATAAATCCCCATCAAATTTTACATCTTTCTATGCAAATGTAAGTATTCCACCAATTGATGAGAAATCTCTCGGTCTTTCAACAGAAGGTGTACCAGAAAGTGAAATTATACCAGGAGGAAGAACATTTCATGTCATTCGCATTAATGCAACTTCCATTTTTGGAGAATCACCGTGGTTAAAAATTACATTTATTTCAGGAACATTAAACACTATTAATTTAAAACTTCCTATAATGTTATCTAAATATTTATCACCGACACCTATTGATGCTAGTAGTTTCTTTAAAAGATGGAATCAAATTGGGGGTGCACCAAGAGAAGTTCAACAGATCTTTAGACCTAAAAAATTAACCACAACGGTAATGAATCAACGCCTTGTTGAAGTACTAGGATGGCATATTTGTCCTGATGTCGATAAGAGCCCTAATAATATAGTAGCAGCAGGCATCATACATACAAGCTCTGGGAACTATGGTTGTTTATTGAGATTAGAACCGAATGAAAATAACGATATATATAGACTTTCGGTGAGGGCTACGAATGAACGGGTTGCACCGTTGTTGGTGAAGACACTAGTTGACTTATTTGAACATTAAAACAAGTATAAACATATTCTACATTTATGATCATTTCGAGTTAAGTATTCTAACTATAAAAGTAATTTTAACTATTATTGTTAATATTGTGTAAATGAACAATGAAAGAGTAGAAGAGGCCATGATGACATGTACAGTTCTGTGTAAATTGCAGCACTCTCAGTGGAGATAGAGATCCGGATTCTTAATAAGGATAAGCAAGTTGCAACTGCATAAAAGGTCGAATTCTTTGTTACCCATCTTTTCTCTTCTCCCTTCTTCCACTTGTTTTTGCCATTGTCATCATCTTCAGCAATTGATTGACAATGTCTGCTTCCGATTTCAAGGCTCTGAATTTATCAAATGCCCATCCGGATCTTGTGGTTAAGATTACTGTGTCCCCCGACGATAGGGGTAAGTTGCTAGAACAGGATATAAAAAACCTCGTTTCTCTTGTTGAGGCTTTGGAACGTGAGGAATTATATTGTCAAATTCGTCATGGTGTTGGGAATTCCCTTTTGGTGTTTGTCAAGTGCAGTAAACAACGTTTTTCCAATGCCTTCAAACTTGCAGAACAAAAGGATTGGTTGCATGGCATTAGCACAGACCTCATGTCTCAAGACTCGAATGAATTCGAAGTTTCTGAAGCTGATAGATTGAGAATTATTCACTCCTTACTAGTTTCTCCGGTTTATGAAGGTGGCGCTGGTATCACACCTGGTCTAGGTAAATGGTCTTTTATTGACTCCATATTCCCATTACATGATACAAAGTTAAACAAAGCTTGGATTAAAAAACTTTCAAAAAAGAAATTCTTAAGTTCTACTGATTTAGATCAATTAAAAGATTTATGGGGTGAAAAAGTTGCTTTATATTTTGCTTTTATTCAATATTATATCTTTTGGTTGTTGGCTTCTTCGTTAATCGGTATATTTGCCAATTATGCTCTGGGTCAATTCTCAGTTGTATTTGGGTTGTTTAATTTAGTCTGGGGTGTTCTTTATGTTCAATTTTGGAAAGCTAAAGAGACTGCTTTAGCTCATAGATGGGGTGTTAATGGAAGTTCTGCTTTAGAAGTTAAACGCTCGGAATTTCAAAGCGAATCTGAGATCAAAGATCCTATCACTTTTAAACAGGTCCCATATTCTTCTATAGTTAAACGATCCTTAAAAATCGCTGTCACTGTTCCAATTGCAATTACAATTGCATCTGTTTTGATGGGTGGACAGTTGGCTATTTTTTCCCTTGAAATTTTCATCAAGGAAGTTTACAATGGTCCTTTAAAGCCAATAGTTGCCCTAATTCCCACAATTGCTTTAACTGTTGTTGTTCAAGTTATTACAATTGTTTATGGTTTAATTAATAAGCGTCTTACTGCTTGGGAAAATCATGAAACTACAAATAGTCTCCAAATCATATCAAACGAAAAGACATTTGTATTAAGCTTCTTAACTTCTTATATGGCTTTATTGATTACTTCCTTCCTTTATTTACCATTTTCTCACTTAATTGCCCCACATATGGAATATATTGGTACTTCAGCCCAACAATATCTTGGAACATATGCCCAAACCTCAACTAAATTTATTGTAAACACCGCAAGATTGCGTACTCAATTCATTTATTTTATGGTTACTAATCAAATCATCCAATTTGCACTTGAAACTATTGTTCCCAAAGTCAAACGTTTTGTAATTACTAAAATTAGAGAATATACAAATGGGGTTCAAGTTTTCCATGATGCTGAATACGAATCTGAATTTTTACAAGAAGTTAGACTTCAGGCTGAATTACCCGAATATGATGTTCATGAAGATTATAGACAAACAGTTGTTCAATATGGATACCTTGCTTTATTCGCACCTGTTTGGCCATTATGTCATCTCATGGCATTAATCAACAATTGGGTTGAAATACGTGGTGATGCAACTGATATTTCTCTTGATTATAAGAGACCAATTCCTGAAAGAGTTGAATCAAGTGAACCATGGACTGGCAATTTGAGTTTTCTAACTTGGTTGGGTAGTGTCATCTCTGCTTGTATTACAGCTATGTTTTATCATTTACCTGGCACTCAGCTTGCTGAATCCTATGAAGTTGATGCAAAAAGTGCCTACTCTTTAGTTAAAATTGCACCATGGCGATTATTATTTTTTGTCTTGGCCAGTGAACACATTTATTTCTTAGTTAGCCATGTTGCCAAATTCTTATTAAAGAAACTTCCTTCATCTGAAGAGAATAACTCTAAACGTACAGGTTATGTTGTAAGAGAAAATTATTTGCAACAAGTTTTACAACAAGATTCTAGTAGTATTGGTGGAAATTTAATTGAGAAGAGAGCACTTGCCGATGTTGAAGAAGATGAAAAAGTTGCTAGAATTAATGATGAACAACCATGGGGTCAAACTAATGTTCAATTATTAGCCGATGAGCTTCATGAATTTAAAATTCAATACAATAAAAATGGGAATGAAATTGTAGAAAAGAAGGAGCTTTAAGTTACGATAAACTTAGTTGTTACAACATGACCTAATTATATAACATAAATATTAATGATATATTTACTATCCAATAAAAGTATATTTTTAAATAAAGTAAAATGATGAAAATAAACGGTTTATGTAATTGAGCATTGATTTATTCAGCAGCAGTTTCAACAGCAACAGTTTTATTTTCAACAGCAGTTGTATTATTTTCTTGTTCCTGTTTTTTTTCTTCATTTCTTGGTTTTCTATCAGTTCGTTGACGTTTGTTACGGAAATTGTTACCTCTTTGATTTCTTCCTCCTCTTTTATTATTATCACGTTTGTTACCATTACCTTGATGATCCATTTCTTTAAAAGCATTAAATTGTCTAGGTCTTTTATAATTACCATTGCTATTTCCAAATTTGTGTTCAGCAGTTTTCATTTCAACATAAGCTGGTTTACTCATAATTAATAATTCAGTTTCATTGTATTTTGGTTTTGGATCTAATTCTAAAAATTTTGTAGCATCTTCTTTTTTAGAAAATTCAACAAAGACACTTGATTTAAATTTTTTATTATTTTCATTATCTCGTCGTAATCTAACTTGATTAATTTTTCCATATTGTTCAAAATATTTTTCAATATCAACTTGGGAAGTTTCAGTTTCTTCACCAAATCCTTTTGCATAAATACTTCGTTGAAAAGCACTTTGAGTTTCTTCCTTCTTTGGAGCAATTAATGGTTCTTTACGACGAACCAATTCACCATCATCACTAACTTCAAGTAGTTTTTCACTTTCTTTTAAAGCTTCAATGACAATTTCAAGTGGTCTATATTTTCTCATACGTTTAAAAGAAGCAATAACGGCAATTGGAACCCAACCATCATTAGCTTGACTTGTTTTCCATAAAAATTTATCAGTTGGATAATTTTGATCTGAAAAGTAAAACTCAACTTGTTTTAAAATTTGAGCTTTGGCAGCTGCTTTTTCTTCTGGTGAATCTAGTTTAATTGAAGATGGTTGGACCAGTTCCTTTTCAGATGTTTCTGTTTCTGTTGGTTTAACGGCT
Organism: Alloascoidea hylecoeti; assembly: GCA_001600815.1. Lineage (NCBI taxonomy): Eukaryota > Fungi > Ascomycota > Alloascoideomycetes > Alloascoideales > Alloascoideaceae > Alloascoidea > Alloascoidea hylecoeti. The sequence goes on from BCKZ01000003.1 coordinate 1,238,188, forward strand.
TCAACTGCCACAGAATCGGATGTTGTTTCTGGGACAGTTTTAACCTCTGAAGTGGTTTGTTCCTTTTGTTCTGACATGTTATTAAAGATATATAATTTAGAATTACAAATTCTTAGAAAAATTGGATGAGTCTGGAAAAAAAAATTCTGCCCAAGCAGTTTGAGAAGACAACCTTACACCTGTGACATAGTTAGTGACTAAGCTATATCATAGTTAGTGACTAATCGACTGAAGGCCATCTTGAGTAATAACAAAGTCAATTCTGTCCCATCTTTGTGTAGCAGTCTTGAAACTTTTCACTATAATTTGCTCATTATCTGTAACTGAAATTTCATCAGGATCATTTATAATTACTAAGTAATCAAGAGTATGATTCCATTTTTGTGGAAGATATGAGTAGTGAGAAAGAGCTGTATTTGACTTATTTTCCTTCGAATCAGGACTAGTAGTATTTGTTAATCGTCGTGATTTGTCTCTAAATCCATATACATTATTCGATACCCCATCGAGACATGTAACAATTATAGCACATTCATATATTGATTGTGCTTTTTTCAATGCATTTAGTAGAAGACTGAAATCTTGATTGAGATTTCGTTCTGCTCTTGATTGCCAATAAAAAGGAGTTATACTATCCACCATTATTGAAACTAGTCTGTATGACGATAATGATGGAGATTTGTAATCAAGTAAAAACGGAGCTAATGAGTCAATATGGCCGGACAGACTAGAAATAGAATCAATTGATGTCACAATAATTATCCGATCAAGACAATTCTGGATATATTGATCTTCGTCTAATATGGTAGAGCCAAGCTTAACTACTATAGCATTATGAATTATTTTCCTCATTGAAAACCAGCCTGATCCAGATTTTGGATTCTCCTTATTGCCCCATCTTAGGTCAACGTCATAGACTATTACAACATCAAGGATATCTGGTGCTGAGTCAACATCGATGAACATTCTAGAAGGTTTGTTTTGTCGTGATATATCTGCTTCTATTAACCCTAAGTTTTCCGGTACCACGGCTTTGCATATTTCATATAATAGATGTGATTTACCTGAGGATGGCGGACCAGTTATTTGTATAAAAAGAGATCTTCTGGGCTGTTTGGAAGAAGATCCCGATGAACCTGTTATAAAAGGAATTGAAACATCTTTGACGGGTATTTTGATGATCTGTATATAAATAGTTAATAACAGAAGTTAGAAGCCTTATTTAATGATGTTTCGTACCGAGGATAGACGTTGTTTTTTGATATTGAGTGGAACGGATAGTGGAAGAGGTCTCAAACTAGACATTTGAATTTAAATTACTGTTTAAACTTATTCATTAATTATTTACTTTACTTAATTATATCAGGAGGTGAGGTATATTCTGGCCGGGTCCTTTTGTCGGGTGTCATTGATAGTTGCCGTCCGTGGACCGGGTAAACGGCTGGCTTTTATAGTTGACGGGTTGGTAGATCATTAATACTTCATGAGTGTCTATTATAGACTTATTATAGAACTCTTTGCTGCATCGCCGTACAGTCCAGATACCATAGTAGAACAGATCATACAAGCCACTTTTACTTTCAGCTGGTATCGGCCGGTGGCTAAATATCGACCCGGTGTCTATTACTGTCTAACAACTTAACAAGGCAACCCACCCGTACGCGTCTGCGCTTTATTATTTTTAATTATCCGAGCCGACTCGTAAGTAACTATAATTTATCAATGCGATATAAAAGTATCATCTTTGCTCAGATTTCCAGAATGCCTTTGAAATCTCTTGCAATTTTTCATCTGCATTAAAAATATATATATCTCATCCATCGAGGGTTCCTGGAAATGTCAGATATATCTCTAGGTGCTATCATTTATACTAGTGTCAAGCCTATTATCAAAATTTATTTAGGTATAGGTATTGGCTTTTTTCTAGCAAAAAGAAATGTCCTGACTGTTGAAACTGGAAGAAATGTATCTGATATCATTTTAAATGTTCTTATGCCATGTCTTATGTTCAATAAAATCATAACAAGTTTACAAGGTTCTGATATCAAGGATCTTGGGATTGTTGTTCTTTCTGCTTTTCTATATTATGCCATTGGTTTGGTTGGTGGAATAATAACTGTGCTCCTTTTCCCGGTTCCTAAAAATTGGAAAGGTGGCCTTATTGGCTGTGCGACTTGGAATAATATTGGTGATTTACCAATGGCTTATATGCAGTCAATGGATACTGGTCTAGTCTTCACAAGTGCTGAAGGAAATAAAGGTTTGGCATATTCATCAATGTATTTGACAATGTTAGCTTTCACTTTGTTTAACATGGGCGGTTATAGACTTGTAGAATATGATTTTCGAGATGTTTTAAAAGGACCTCAAAATGATGAAGAAAAAAGTCTAGATGATATTGAAGATAGTGATAATGAAAATAATCACAATGACAAGTCTGATGATCATCTTCAGCTGCAGGACCGGAATTCTATTCTCAGTACCAGCTCAGATGAATCAACCAATTCTGTTATGCCTTCATACGCTGAAAAGAATTCAAATAAAAAGGAAGAGAAACTATATGAAGAATTCCTTAAAGAGAGGGGAGTTTTAAAAAAGAAATCTGGAAATAGTAGTAGTGAAAGCGGGAATCTTGGAGCATTAAACTTACCTTCAGGCTCAAACATTTCTCGATCAAATACTAATAACAGTATTATTAGTTCAAATAAGCTTGCAAAAACATATTCAAAAAACCTGGAGTTACGTGATCTACCTTCCCAAACGGTTCATGATCTTATTGATGAATATAGTCAAGCTGAAAATTTGCAAACAGCTGCTAGCACAGGCTTAGAAAGACGACTGACAAAAATTAGTACGTTAGGTCCTGTTGCAGTTAACGAACCAATTGAACCACAATCTAAGTATTCTAAATTTATTAAGGATCATAATCTTGGATTACTTGACATGATTATTGTGAACTTTCTAAAACCACAGGCTGTTGCTGTTGTGATTGCTATTACTATAACAATGATTCCTTGGGTACGTCGATTATTCACTGTAACTTCAATTAATATGCCAGATGCCCCAGATGAATTACCAATATTGAATTTTTTAATGGACATTACTTCATTCATTGGCCAAGCTTCTGTGCCTTTTGGTATTCTTATGTTAGGAGCAACAATGGCAAGAATCAAACTTGGAACATATACTTGGAATTATTATTTAATTTTAGCAATTATTGCAATTCTTAAGTTAGCTATTTTACCAATTATATCAATAGCATTTGTATCTAGTCTTCGATCGGCCGGGTGGATTGAAGATTCTAATCATGTTTTGATGTTTGTTATGATTATCTCAAGTGCTTTACCAAGTGCAACAACTATGGTTTATTTAACTGCCTTTTATACTTTACCTGGACAAAAACATGAACAATTGGATTTAATAGGATTAAACCTTTTAATACAATACCCAATGGCAATAATCACTTTACCTATTGTATGTTCTTATACTTTAAAGGCTGTGCTTAATCTATAAATTTAACTTATAAAATGATTTAAAAATGATTCTAAAGATCATATATACAATCAATCGAATGACTCATATGTATAGATAAAATGGATATGGATATTATGAAAGCAGTTTAGATTATTTGGATTTGTTGTTTACCTTAACGGTTGGGGCTGACGTTTTTTATTGGTTGTAAAATAATACGTGTTTTTATAATTATGATTGTATTAAAAATATAAGTACTATATAAAGTTTTCGATTATTTATCATTATTAATTCATCTTTTTTTATGTGTATGTTATATAAATAAGGATATGAATAGCTCAAATTTAAAACCCATCGTCGATTCCTTGTTGGATTTCATTGACCAATCTTTCGTTATCAATATCCCACCAATATTTAAATGTTCCTGTTTCATCATTATAGTCATTTCTTTCGTGTTTTTTCACATCCCAAGGCTTTGGTGTGATAATATAATGAATATTTTTAACTTGATTAATATTCCACATATTTGAATGACTTAAAGTAAGAGTCTTTAAAGCATTATATTTATAACTCAATCCTACCCATTTTGATTCAAATACGTCAGATAAGAGAGATTGATCAGCAAAATCATAAGAAGAAACGGATTTTTCATTTGATAAAACAGATAGAATCTTATTATATATTTTTTTATTTGGTTTGACCACTTGTAGTCCTCCATTACATATTTTTAAACCTGAATCTGAACTTGGTCCTAATATTTCATCATCATCTTTGTGATCCAAAGATTTTGAAGAAGTATAAGCGCAATTTTCTTTTATCCAATCTTTTGGGTAATGAGATTTAGCGTATGTATTACATACACAACAATGTGAAGCAGCAAATATCTTTGTATCGTCATTTAGTGTAATATCCATTAATTCATCCATATTTTGTAAAACAATCATATCTGAATCCAACTGAACAATTTTATCAAATTCAACTAAGCCAAATGGTTGAAGTTTAGTCCAGCAATCATAAAATCTAATATCATTAGAATAGTCCTTCGATGATTTAGGAATTAGATATTCAGTTCTCATTTTTGGTATTCCTCTGATATCTAAAGCATGATGACCTTCTTCGGGAAATGTGTCAGTATATAATGCAACTAGAGGATATTTCGAATTCACTCTCTTTAAAGAGTAATCAAGAGAAAATAATCCAGTTAAATAAGAAGTATTGGTGATAAGTGACGTCCATACTTGCTTCGGTAGTTTTGTGGTTGGATTAGAACTCAATTCTGAATCTTTTTCGCAATTTATTTGTATAGTCATTATTAGATTGTATATAATTGCGAACAATTGAAATCAATTTAATTCAAAGAAACCGGTAAAACGGAAAAAATGGAAAAGTCTTTATCTTTTTTACTAAAAAATCTATAGTGGGGCAAAAGCTTAAATTTTTATGATTAAAGCTTTACATCAAAATATCATTGAAATTAACTAACTACTGTAGACACTGTAAATATAATTAATGGTATCAAAAAGTACTGATTTATAAGAGTATCCACACTGTAGCTCATATATAAACACCATCAGTACTACCTGCTTATGATCAATTCCCTAGGTTTAATACATATTCTTATTATTACACTTCATTATATAAGTTCTAATTTATGATAAAAATAATATATACGGCCCTCATATATATTTGATAAAATGTTTCATTTTCTATTAAGCCATATGCAATGCATACTATTATTAGGTATAATATTATGAAGAATTATCTTGTAAATGAGACTTCACTAAAACATTAAAAGTTATTTTGAAAGAAATACTCGAGAACTTGTAAGTTTTCTCCTTTTTAATTAAATATGGAGAAGAAGTGCTAGTACTTTCATTCTTATCTTTAGTACTTATATCACCCCAATGACTGATATTCAACCACTTTAGGCCAAGTTTTCCTTTTGGTTGGTAACATTTTGATACTTCATTGATTTCTGTCGAACTTATATTGGGTTTCTGTGGCCAAGATACAAAAGAGAAAGTTAGCCTTTAATACATAATATCTTTCTAATTGGCAAATACCAAAACTAGGAAGTATATGGGAAGTAAATGAAGGTAATTCACATTTAATAACCCTTTCATAGATGGTTTCTCCTGTTTCCCAATTATATTGAGGGACCCATTTATTCCAAATATCTTTGGATTCGGGTTTCTGAATGACACAGGTATTGGTATGACAATCATAAGGGTCGGTGTGACAGAAAATATTCCTACTCTTTCAGTGTTGACTTTATAAACTCACCTTTCTTGAGCTGAAAATTCTTCCTGGGGTAATATTAATAATTGAAAATTTTGACATTACAAGAAGTAATAATCGGCGGTTCCTGCAATACTCCATCGATTAATATAGGACTATATATAAACTTGATTGGAAATACAAAATTTTTACTTCCCATAGGATTCGAGTTTACATCCAGATCTGAAGCTGTTGATGAGCTATTAGTCCTTGATTTTGGTGAGTTTAAGTATAATACAGGATCATAATGAGGTACAATGACTTTCATCATTGAAGTCGATCGATGCAGTGGTAGAAATCGCATATCTGCATCGAGATTGCAATATATAAGCTTTATAACATGACAGTTTTCCTGTTTCTGGGTCTATATCAGCAATATTATACCTTTCAATATGACGGGAAGGAGGATATGAAGGTACAAAGTTTTTTCGTACAAAGCTTCTAGGGATGCATCCGGGAGTTTCCATTGTGTCCATCGTTTCCATTGTGTCCATCGTTTCCATATAGGAAGATTAGAATTTAATACAGATATAATCTTATTATCGATTGTTGCTTTAATGTAATAAGTAATACAAATACCATCGGAAGACATAAGCGATTCAAATGTATACATACCGGTAAGCTCATCATCAAAATTCCAATCTTTAGGATGACAGTTTTCAGTGCGCGATGAGACAAAAGTAATCGGGACAGTAGTTTTCTTGGGCTTAGCCTTCGACTTTTGAATAGAGTCTTTTCTCAATTTATCCGGATCACGAGTGATATAATTTTGAGACCCATTAACGAATTTCATTTGGCAACGAGAAGAGGAGGCATTTCCAAAACTTGGAGGCAGATCCATGCGACTATGACCTAGGAAATGATTCTCCAGTTTGCAGTTTGCGATTGATTCTGATAATTTTTCAGGAATAACAAAACTGAACGGTAATGTATACTTCACGCTAGCTAAAGCTATCTTCTCTTTAGGGAAATATGATCCAGGAATATCATCTATCATTTTCAATAACAGTAAATTGGTTATATAAGCTACTTCACAGTCATCTAATAAACTCCCTTCAGTAATGAACGATGCTTCCAAAGATATCGTATTCATCATAAAAAAAATGTTGTATTAGGTATAAGGATAGTGGTTTAACCAGATGTTTAAATTTTAAAAAAGATATAGATAACTAAGTTTTTAATAGCAGATAGGGAAAGTAATTAAGCGATTCAAACGTGATTCTTCCTATAAGTTTCGATTAAAAAGGCATTCAGAATGATAAAATACACCTCAGTAGATATATCATAAGCAATAAGATTAATATTAAGGCCCCTTTGAATTCATATTGTCTGTTATTTTGTTTCGGGGGGTGTTAATTTAACTTAAATTAAGTTGTAATTAATATATTGAGAGAGCCCATCACAAACTCCCTGCAACGGACAATAGTATCATTATTATACGATCATGCATATTAATCACATATTTGGGCTCCCTTTTCCAAATTAGGATAAAACGCAAATTGTGATCCTTTATAGATAAAATATAAACACAAATATCTAACAAATCAATTGCAAAGTTCTCAGGTGTAAGTAGGCCTACGTAGAGGTGGTCACGATTCACGATATACGAAAATTATGACAGAAATTGGAACACCTAAATTCACGAAAAACCAAAATTCCTTATGGAAGGATTTACGGAAAATATCATTATACGACCATTTGCATGTTGATAGTATTTATTATTAAATGGGAAGGTATCTTTAGGTGGATTGTGATGAATAAGATATATGTTGACCGCAATTACCAAAACAAGTAATTAAACACATATTCATATCTACACATTGATTGCTAATGCATAAAGGGGTAGCAGATGGAACCGAGTATTAGAAGCTCTAAATTTAAATTTGAGATCGAGTAATCCCCATCGCAATAATATTCTCATATACACATATGATTATAAGAATACAATTTAAGCTACAGCTTTAGTACATAGATATATATTATATCAACTAACTAGCCTGTAGAAACTGTAAGTTAAAATAAATCCAAAATGTTTGGATTTATGAGAGTATTCATAGATTTAATTAAGTTGATTTGTGTTTTAAGGAGATTAATTGTTAATCGACGGCTGAATATCCATTAAACTTATATAGCTATAAGTTAAAATTGAACTCTATAATGATAGATTAAGATCCTAAATAAAAAATGACAATACAATATTTTATGGATAATTAAAATAAAATTAAAATGTGAAGATAGTTAAGATCTTAGAATTTTAAGCGTTTCCTTTACAAACAAGCTTGTGATAATTAATATTGCAACGTTAAACTAAATTATTTCTAATAATAAACCTATTTGTAGAAATGATTTTGTATAACTTTTTAAAAGCATTATAGAGGAGTGTCAATTTATTAACTTATTAGACCCAGTAATTTACAAGCTTTAAAAACATTTCTACGAACTGTTGTATATCTTCTTTTATCTTCCTCTTCTCCTTCTCCAAAAATATTAACTTTCCCATCTCTTCCAATAACTGAAACATTCCCAGTTAAGCTGTTGAATATGCTTCCATAATGAAGGTCTTGGAGCAGGCTTCGACAACATATGACTACATCTTCACCTCTTTGCTCACAGAATGGCTTAATAAGACGTATAATTTGTGCAACCCATTCAACTTTAAAAGCTATCAACGTATCATCTTCTGTACAATCATGATGATAAAATTTGGTAATTTCCCATCTAGATTTCTTATTCTTTTGATTTTTAGTTTCCGTCAAATCAAGCAATGAACCATTACAGCCTTTACAAGATACATTAGTTTTCATACCAGATATTGTCATTTTCATTCTTATACCATATTTATTGGTGAACAAGATGTATAAATAAAATATTGCATCATCCTTTGAAAGAAAATAGTCACCTGGAGCTATATAGAAAGTATCAAAATATAGTTTAAATATTTGAGTGACAGCATAACCATTTTCTTTATCATTAATTAGTTTTTTGAATGTTTCTGGAAGTTTGAATGGGTGCTTGCAAACTTTATAGTCATAGCTGAACAAAGGTTTGTCTTCATCCTGAGAGTTGTTTGGCGATAATACTAGTTCCTTTTGAACTATTGCATCCCTTTCTGATAATTTGGGTGATGAGAGAGTGTTGGCAGTTTTTCTACTAAGTGTTGCATTTGTATCTTCTTTTGATACATTAGTCGTTAAAGGAACTTCTTCATCCAAAGATAAGTCAAACTCTATTTTATCACTTAGATTTTGAACCTTCATTCGTTTACTTCTACGATTTGGCTGTGGTGCAGATTTGAAAATATTATCCATTAGAATATCTGAATTCGGTCGTCGTTTATTTGCTTTAATATTATTATCATTTGACTCTTTTGGATTTGTTGCATTGTTATGTTTGGAAATATCTTTTCTGTGATCATCGTTCAGTTTAAATATAGAATTCAATTGTTTCTCTAGAAGTTTCAGCCGTGTTTCTTTTCGAGCACATCGTGCCTCTAAGTATTTTATTCGCGTTCTTTCCTCTTCATTGTCATTTTTCAACTCATTTAAGAGATCTACTATATATTCTTTAAGAACTAGAATATCTGAGGGGGATTTAGATATAGATAAATTTGACTGAATTTTAGCATTCAGATCGTTCTCATTTCCTAAATTTGTATTTGAATCATTTGTATTAATTGAGTTTATTGATTTTTTAAGTCGCGATCGAGCCATAATTGTCAATAGTGATAATTGAACTTCGCACACATAATTCAAAACGAGGGTGTTACCCGCACGTCCATCCATTCCCCTGACATTTCTTTTGTTCTTACAAAAGAATCAACTACACTCACAGTAAGTAATAGACTAACCGTAAAATTATTCATATATACAGATCCTTTTAGTGAAATTAATACCACGGAAGATGAATAAAAATAATGATACCTTGGCCAATGACCGGAATGAGAAAGACCTAGAAATGTTTGACAATCCTAAGGAACACAAATATACTTCAAATCTAAATGAACAAATGGAAATAGAACTTGACGATAACTCGGATTATAATCCCGATGTAGATTCTATAGAACACGGAAACGACTATGTTTTAAAGAATGGTGAACTAGAATATAGCAATGATAAGATACCCGAGATCGATGGCAATGAACTGACTACTGAAGGGCAAGAACAAAAAGAAACTCATTCAGAACAACAAAATTTCCAAGGACATATAATTGATACATCGGATGTATTTCGGTATCCAGAAAATTCTCCATTACACATTCAAAAGTCTGATAAATCTATTAAAGTTACAGATTGGAATGATAATACAAAACCTAATAATCCCTTACATAACTCCATTAGCCAAAGCAATGAAACCAAATTTAATAACGAAGATACTAATCAGTATAATAACAATGATGAATATGAGAAAGAATCTTCTACTGAAAATTATTCTGATGTCTTACATGAATCAGGAAATATTAATGGTAAACAATCTACAAATGAAGAGCAAGAGGAATGTGTACACCCAGAACATGAAACTGATCCACAACACACAGGTGATTTTGAGGATAATAATCAGTATCCTAATGATAATCAAAATGAAGAGTTCACAGAAAATAACGACCATGACGAACATCAATACACGGATGGTAATCAAAATGAAGAGTTCACAGAAAATTATCACCATGACGAAGAAGATAACCAATACACCAAAGGCATTCAAAATGAAGAGTTAGAAAACGTCTATGTGAAATATGATGTGGAGGCCCATCAAGATATTAATCAGTATACTAACGATAACGAACACCAAGAATTTAAAAACTACGATGAAACTCATGAAGAGCATCAAGATACTGATCAATATACTAATGATAACGAACATGAAGGTTTTGCAGAAGATAATTACAATGAAATTCATGGAGAAGAACATCAAGATAATGATCAGTATAATGATGATAACGAGCATGAAGATTTCGAGGAAAATACCTTTGATAAAACTCATGGAGAAGAACGTGAAGATAATAATCAATATACTAATGATAAAGAACACGAAGGGTTTTCAGAAAATAACTACAATGAGACTCGTGAAGAAGAACCTCAAGATAATAATCAATATAGTTGTGATAACGAACATGAAGGAATCTCGGAAAACATTTTTGACGAAAGTCATCATTATGATGAACCTCGTAAGCAGGACAAAGAAGAACATAAAATTCAATTTGCTAATGATAACGTGAAAGCAGAGTTTACAGAAGATAATCATTTTGAAACTGAACACTATGAAGAAGAACATAACGAAAATAATCAATATACAAATGATAGCCAAAATGAAGGTTCCACAGGAAACCATAATGATCATCCATATGAACGTCATGAAAATGATAATGATGACGAACATTATAATCAAGAAAATGATAACGATGATCCTCCTGTTTTTAATTTTCCAATTATTGTTCATACAGAAGATGAAGCATATCATCTTTTCCCCCTAAAATCGAACGATGAACAATCCGATAGCAACAATAATAATAATATTTCAGGTGTGCTATTTGAAACCACTGATATTTCTGATCGTTCTTTAGAAGAATTGTTTTCTCAAATAAGATCTGTATTTGAATCAAATGAAACACCATTTGATATGAATGAGGAACTTGTATTGGAAATTTCATCTTTAACACTTTCTATATCTGAGGTATGTTTTTCCTTTGTTGATTGTTCTCTCACCAGTAAATTTTTAATGACTAACATATTTTTTTAGGATAATGTATATTCCCGAGATATCACACTAAACGATATAATCACACTTTTTCTTGGTCTTAAAGATAACTCATCAGAAGAAGATTCACCAAAAGAATTATCTATATTGCTTTATTCTCAACAACGATTTATTGGTCGTTTCAATAACTTAACTAACATTGTTAAAGAAGGGAAAGGATTTATTGACCTAGAGACAACGGATGATAGTTATCACGATAATACTGAATATCCATCTCAAAATAATGATTATGATGGGGATTCTATGGCTGTTGATGAAAATACCGGATTGAATGAAAATCATGTTGATGGCAAAGGAACTTCGCAACATGATAATATAACAAATGATGACGCAAATCTTCAATATCAAGGATATATGAAAGATGAAGACATGGAACAAGTAATTGAAATTGAAGAAGCCGAAGCGGAAGATGAAGTGGAAGCCAATGATAAAGATGAAATTGAGCATGAGCAACCCAAAGTGGAAGATGTTGAAGCTGGCGATAAAGAATTAACTGAAAATGTAGATAACACGCAAACAGAAAATGAAATTGATGAAATCTCAAATGAACAGGAAGTTTCGGATAGCCATGATAATGAATATGAATTGTATGATCAATATAATAATGATTTATATGAAGATCAACAACAAGGTGATTTTGCCGATGATTATAATTACTACACAATTGACACAAAAAATATTCAACATGACATATATGATAGTGATAGCGAAACAGTATCACTTAACGCAGAAAGTGAAAAGGCAGATAACAATGTTGATAATCCGGTTGGTAATGAGGTAGAAGATATTAATGTTGAAGTTAAATATAATTCCGGAAATCAAACACCAACTCAAGATACTTCGAAAATCAACAAAAATACTCCAATAACTAATATTTCTCCAGTTAAAAACAAACTTCTTGAAGTTAAAGATTATACGTATGACCTTTCTGATTCTGAAGATATTTTAGAAACTATTCCTACTCGAGATTTATCATCAGAACCATCCATGAAAAGATCTTTGATAGATGATGAAATACATGTTAGTCCCAAAAGACTTAAGAGCGAACATAAACTTCATCAACAAGGATGAGAGGTCCAAATGGTAATACTTCATATTGTATATCGTGATGTGAGAATTTTTTTTGTTTTGCTTTCAATTTTGATCAGATAATTTAAATTTGCCTGTTTTTTTTTCTTATGGTGGCTCGGAAAAATATCGAGCAATTGAACTTCTTTTATATTATATAGTAATGGGGTATAGTTATATACATTTATATATATCTATATAGTACATCGATATCATGTTCTGATTAACTATTATGAATTAGTTTATCTAGCTAGTTACAGTTAGTGTTAGATTTAAAAATTAGTACAAAAATATAGTTTTGGAAGTGGTTGAAAGAATTTATATCATAGTAGGTAAGTAACACCGGGTAAAGCAACACTGAATATACAATTCAAGTTCTTTCCCTTTGAGATTATATCTAACGTTTGGAGGATTTGTCGTCTTGGTTCTTTCCCACTTTGTGTATCTTCTTTGATATGAGTAAGTATAATATTTAAACCAGATAGATAACTAATGCGTTTAGAATCATCATCATTAATATAATCTGTTGAGTCATTTGTGCTAGCAATTGGATATTTCTGCGAAACAAGAGTAGCAACAGCTTCATTTAAACTTACAAGTTCATCAATTAGATGGGAAGGTGATAAGTGGCCAAAAAGTGTTTCATCAGAAGGATCACCACAATGAGAGCACTCAATCATAATTGCAGATAGTCTACCATGTAGTATTAATAATGAAGCATATTCCCAAACGGTATGTGTTTGAGGGTCCGTTGATATAGAATCAGGCTCAACATCCCCTAAGACCAAAATTTGGTTATCGGTCATCGAATCTCTGATAAAATATGCTGTTGATTCATAACTTTTTAAATCTGGATAATTTCCCTCAAATACTCCATGCGATAAGGGATAAGCGCTGACCGAGAGGTTAACGGCTACCTCATAGTATTTTTTCGGTTCTAATATTTCGAGTAGAACATGTTTGCCTTCACTGTCGCCCCGGTTTGTTAGGTTCGGCCAGATTATCCCGTTGAATATGTGGTTGTGGATTGCATCTATGGTATCTTTTAATCCATAAAATACTTTTGAATTTTGAGGAGAAAAATCCGGGCAGTTGATTACCAAACCAGCTATGTGATCAAGGTGTGGATGTGTAATACAAAAAGATTTTATGTACTCAGATAAAATAAAAGATGAATTAGAAATAATAGAATCATAAGGAAGTAAAGATGATGGAAACGATGTTTTTGAAAAATCACAACGAATATAATCTGCAACTGGGCTTGAATCAGGGTACCAATTAAGAATATCTGGAGTTAGAATTATCTCATTATAATTATTGTCAGGTTCTTTATGATTGGAATTGCTGTCTTCCATTTCATGTGTAGCTATTTGAGTCTCAAGCGTTGACGCTATACTACCGAGTAATGAACCCCCATCGATTCCAACTAGACAATTTTGACACCATGGTGTTTTAAAAGACTTGATGAGATAAGATGATGTTGATCCATCAAATGGACCTCCCCCCGAAGCCAGAACTGTCAACTGAAATGAGTGCATGTGTTTTAACCGTAATGGAGCAAAGGGATATAATTAAGTTTTTGAATGTCTTGAAAATGCACCAATTATTATTAGTTTCCGCTGAAGTGTAATTAATTGGAGGAAGGAAAGTTTTGTTTTCCGTTAGCTATTGCAAAACACTATAGATCTATGCCCATTAATTGTATACATCAGCCTTCGGTTTTCAAACCATTATAATGAATATTTTTTTGTATGTTTTTGATTTCAGAGATTTAGGTCAAAAATAAAAAATTCTTCAGGCTGCAGACATTTATATTGTGTAAGATCTTATAGCAGATGCCATAAATAATGGGATAAAATGATATGCTTTTTTTTCTCTTTCGAAGTAAGGGTCCAGGTAGTCTTTTATTTTCTTTCGATGCCATCTGCGTATAGATACGACTCGTGTCGCGGATACAACAGGAATGAATCCCTTCAGTTTAGCTTGAACTTCAAAATCATGAACTGTTTCTGTTTCTGTATCAAAAGACAATATAATCTCAATTGCCTGGCCGACTACACGTTTTGTACCATATTATTGTACGCATATTAATATTAATCAACATATTTATTAATATTGATATGCATTCTTTGAAGTTTTTTACTCTTCATTTTTATAATTATAAAGTATGGCCGAACACTCCACTCTCTTCCATAGTTTCGCCGATGGTAATTCCACCGAATTTTTAAGAGGTGTGCCTTATATTCCTTCGAAAGATGAAATCCTGAAAACACCCTTCATTTTCCTTACGCCAATTGGAATTGCGATCAGAGTTGTTATCTTAGGGTACGTGGCTTACCGATCTTTATCTCGGAAAACACTCACTCCTTCCGGCGTGGTTGCGGCCATCATCACCGGCTTGATCCATTGTCTTTCTACTTCGCTCCTTTACATTACTTTATCCGTCTTTTTCTATGTTTCAGGCACTATTTGTACAAAATTCAAACATAACGCCAAAGAACAATTGTTCGTCAGTATACCTCAAGAAGTGGAGGGCAAAACAGAAAAGAAACAGAAACCAGTATCGTTAAGAACTCATGTTCAAGTATTGGCTAATTCTCTTTTTGCAACTATCCTGATATTGATTAAAATGTTCGCAGGTGCTCTTCCAGAACAATTGCAATTCGTTACTCATCTTGGGAGATACTTAACAGTAGGGATTGTTTGTCATTATGCTGCGACCACAGCGGATACTTGGTCTTCTGAATTGGGTGTGTTATCGACTTCTTCTCCCTTTTTAATCACTTCGTTTAGAAAGTGTCCCACCGGAACAAATGGAGGTGTATCTTTATTGGGCCTCGTTGCTGGATTCTTGGGCGGGCTCTCGATCGGCCTGGTAAGTTTGCCATTTGTTTCTTCCACATTTTATTACGTACCACATAGAGATGTAACCCTTCACAGTGAAGTGGGTCTTCATCTGGATGGCGGGCTCAATGCATTGGGATATACATTCTTCATTGGATTAATGGGTCTATTTGGGAGTATTTTGGACTCCGTTTTGGGGGCTATTTTTCAGAAAACCGTTGCTCTCTCCTCCTCTGGTAAGGTCGTTGAAGTTGAAGGAGGTGCTAAAGCCACCAACAAATTGTTGACCCAGGGAGATGTTGATCTTGAAGATGTCAAGACGGTTTCAGGAACTCTTGATTTGCTGAGCAATAATCAAGTCAATTTCTTACAGGCCGCCATAACTGCTGTTGTTGGTGGCGCCGTCTACTTCTTATTAGAATGAATCATACAAACTTAGCTAGCGAATAGATAATATGTAAAAGTGCCATTTATTGCCTCACGAGCGGTGCCAACATGTTTGTAATTAACTCATATGCTTTTCTACAATCTCCAGCCTCCTTTCTTCTGCTTCAACACCAGATAATTATATCCAAACATGCAGGGATTTAGTATATTTCTTTTGTTCTTGTCGCTTGTTTCTTGCGGTGTTCTAGGAGATGCTAGCAACTCCGACTCCGACCCTCCAATCACTTCAAAGGTCTTCTTCGACATCAAACAAGGTGATATCCGTTATGACAGAATAGTAATTGGATTATTCGGAACAGTTGTCCCCAAAACAACAGAGAATTTCAAGGCTTTAATATCCGGTGAAAAATCATTTGGTTATAATCATACTGTATTTCATAGAGTCATTAAAGATTTCATGATTCAGGGAGGTGATTTCGAAAATGCGGATGGCACTGGTGGTTATTCCATTTATGGTCCTCGTTTTAAAGATGAAAACTTCAACTTAAAGCATGATAAAATTGGTAGATTGAGTATGGCTAATGCCGGGGAGGACACAAATGGAAGTCAATTTTTTATCACTACGGTATTAACCTCATGGCTTGATGGCCATCATGTTGTTTTTGGTCAAGTTATAAGTGGAATTGAAGATATTTTAAAGATCTCTATAACTAAAGTGAACAAGTCAAGTAAACCTGATACACCTGTTGAAATAGTTAATTGTGGTGTATTGGAAATCTTACAAGAAGTTGATATTAATCAAAAGCCTGTAGCTGATAAAACTGAAACTGAAACTCCTAAAGATGGAAAACTCTTGGTAATTGGTGAAAAGGAATTATCAGATTTAACTGTATTTGGTGCTGTTGGTTTAGGATTCGCAATCTTCTTTTATTTGGCGTGGAAATTTCAAAAATGGAACAGTACTGTTAATTACCAACCTCTTTCTAGATCGGATTAATATATAAATAAATATCAGATATAAAGTAAATGCTAAGTAATTAAATCTAATATCATTATTATTAATATTTATCTCTGATTTTCAACCTTTGTCTTTATGGGCATAATTAAAATAAGATTATAATTAAGTACCACACATCTTCTTCCATTTCAGTCAACGAATACCTTAAAAACATGGACTTATTGGATTCGGCTCTTGTAGCTCTTTCGGGGATTCATTTATACTTGTCTCCTTACACAAAAGTAGAAGAATCTTTTAATTTACAAGCCATTCATGATTTTTTAATCCATGGGTCGGATTTAAATTCAGTAAGTAACAATTTTTACAAAGCCATCTTCACGTTATAACTAATACCGTTTTATTCTTCAGTATGACCATAAGCAGTTCCCTGGAGTCGTTCCTCGCACTTTTTTTGGTGCCGGTTTGATTAGTTTGTTGAGCAAACCTTTTCAATCATTCGTATTAAACCATTCAACAAAAATCACATACATCGACCTTCAACTGTTATCCAGAGGAATATTGGGATTTTTAAATGCTTTATCACTTATATATTTAAGAAAGGCCATAAATAATTATTCTAGATATCAACCACGGGCCAACTTGAATAAGAGTTTGGGAAAATATACGTCTTTTTGGTTTGCAATGTTTCAATATACTCAATTTCATGTTATTTATTATGTTTCTAGGACATTACCCAATATGTTTGCGTTTCCTTTGACGAATATTGCTCTATCATTCTTTTTAAAAGATAGATATGATATAGGTCTTGGAATATTAGCCTATGATGCTGTCTTATTTCGAGTAGAAGTGGCGGTATTCTTTGGGTGCTTTTACATCATGGCACTTTTGTTCAAAAAGATAACTATTATTAAGTCTATTAATGGAGTAGTCCTTGGACTTGGATTGGGGATTTGCTCATCAGCATTGACTGATCCACTCTTATGGGAGAAACCAATTATTCCAGAGTTAGAAGGTTTTATTTTTAATGTTATACATGGGAAAAGTTCATTATGGGGAACTGAGCCATATACGGCCTATTTTTATAAATACCTACCTAAAATTTTATTATGCCCATCCACTATTACTCTTGCTCCATTTGGGTTTTTTGGAGATAGTCCAAAATTGAAAAATATTCAAATAATTGGTCTCTCCTCTCTTTTATATGTCATCATTTTATCACTTCAGAAACATAAAGAATGGAGATTTATAGTTTATGCTGTACCTGGTATTACTTTACTTGCTGCTAATGGTACAAGTTTCTTAATGAACCGGCTTAGAAAATGGCAAAGATTGGTTTCCCTTTTTATCATCGGAATTACTGTTGTTATATCATTCTCGGCAAGCATTGGAATGCTACTAATATCTAGTTTGAACTATCCAGGTGGCGTTGCTTTCACTAATTTTCATGAACTTGTAGTAGAGAATGAAACACCTGGTTCCAATATAACAGTTCACCTCGATGTAACCACTTGTATGACAGGCGCTAGCAGATTTGGTGAGGTGAGAAAAGATACTGGATATTTAATAAATTATGATAAGACTGAAAATTCAACACAATTACAAGATTTATGGCCAACTTTCGACTATATTATAACATCAATTGACCTTGATGATCCTAGTGTTGTTGAAAGGAATCCATTTCCATTCGCCATGGAATTAAATACATCTTATTGGCATAAAATATCTAGTATAAAAGGATATAATGGAATAAAACTTGATCCAATAAAACGAATGTTACAAAGGGATCCAAAATTTATTGAACTCTTAAAAATAGGAATTGTGTCTTTAGATACACGGCCTATTATCGATTATCTGAGTGACACTATAAGTCTGCAAGATAAGATATACATTTATCATAAAGAATTAAAGCCAATTACTAATAATTAGTTATTGTGTAGCATTTAAATATTAGCGATCGCGAGTTATGAACAGTACGTATATACGTATGAAATATTTTATAATAAAAATTGCAACATATCAGGATCATATATTTTCCAATGGAGATACTCCGGAAAGATATTAAAAATATTATGATTATAATAACTAAATCATTGGATAAACAATATGATGACAAGAATTCGTTAAAAGTCTTCGAATATCTCATTCAGAATTAAATAAAAACAAGTAATAATGAATATGATTATGAAAGACAAACATTAAAAAGAAAAAAGAAAAAAGAAAAAAGAAAAAAATTCAGCTAAAATACAGTAAGTACTTGAGAGCTGTCTGCGAAGAATAAAACAAAATAAAAGTGTAAAATGAAAATCAACCAACTATAACTTATCATTTATCATTTATCATTCCTCATTTAATATTATTTTTGATCTCAGTATATTTCGCTATTTGGGCCAGTCGTCGTCTTTCATCTGAATCCCAACTCTCCCCTTGACTTGTACTTCTCATTAGACCTAGACTTTCGTCTTCATCATAATCATCAATTACATCTTCTTCTTCCTCTTCATTTTGTTTTATATTACCATGCTCATTGTCAAAATGTTTATATGTATAATCCGGTCTTGCATAGCTTTGGCCATCATCATTTGGATCTTCATAGTCATCATCATTCAAAGATTTAAATTCGGTACTCCATCCAATTTCTTCTTCTTCATCCTCATCTGAAGAGCCAAGTTTGTCCGGTAGACCATTGGTCATTTGTTGGGACATGTACTGGGAGAATTGATCCCCACTGTTTTCTACATGCTCATTATCAACAGCGGAATGAGATGGTTTTTTGTATTTACTGTTTTGTTCATCATTCTGCTTATTAGTGGATTTTTCCTCTTTAACGTCATTTTCGGTGTGTGTATTGTCTTGATGTTGTGGTGCATTATACTCTACTGTATTTTTGGGCACCTGGTCTAAATTGTAATTATGAGGATCATCGTCTTCAGTCATTATTGCTTCTTCGTCAACACTTCCTCCTTGTATTCCGCCAAGAATTGCATTATATTTATCTCTTGTATCGGTTAACGTAACTCTAACATATGTGGACCAACTTGCCAAGTTGACTTTATCATAAACAAGTTGCGAGACATTTGCTGGAGGGAAGAGAGTTGTGAATTTGACAACCTCTTCGGAAATCAACGTTAAATGACCCATATACCCTAGTCTGAAATGATTTTCTTTTTCATGTTGTTCACATAGATTGTAACCATCGACGATTTGATTTGTAATATTACCTCTATCAAATAGATCTATCATTAGGTAATGGTTATAACCTGTATCCATTGGGCCATTAAGAATTTGTTGTATTATATCAAAGACAACATTATGTAGGAAGTTATTCCATGGGTAGTCGAAAAACATTTTCAGAATAGTTATGATAACATTGTTATCTTTGAGGGCCATCTTCAATTGATCGCCAACAATATTACGCTCGCGAACAGCTTCTTCACTTTGATCATTTTCATGAAACTTATAAGTTTTTTGGACGTGCTTTATATCTGCATCAAGCTTAAGATTAGCTAATCCACGGCTTATGTCAAATTCTTCTCCCCCAGAAGAGTCATCATCAGATAAACGTACTCGAAGTGCTTCAGTTGCACGCTTCTTTTGTTCTGCTTTGTATAATTCCTTCAACCTTGCCCTTACGACATCCCTTAAATTTACAATTTCCTCTCCCTTAATATCATTCAGCAACCCCATATTACTACAATGTAATAATTCGGCAACCAGTTCACATATTTTGAATTTTTCAAAGCCTAAAGGTTTAATGACACCAAATGGCGTTGGCAGGTTTTTGTCTGTTTCTTTGGATAATAGGGCCTGAAATTTTGGAATGTTTTCAGCGAAAACTTTGACTAATGTTCCTAAATATACGGAATCTCGTAATGTCGGAAGATCAGATTCAATAGTAGTGCATAAAACAGGTACCATATCATAATCCGAGTTGTTTTTTCTAATTATTTCAATCACAATTCCTACACCATTTGCTAAACCTGTA
Source organism: Alloascoidea hylecoeti (assembly GCA_001600815.1). Taxonomy (NCBI): domain Eukaryota; kingdom Fungi; phylum Ascomycota; class Alloascoideomycetes; order Alloascoideales; family Alloascoideaceae; genus Alloascoidea; species Alloascoidea hylecoeti. Next base: position 1,258,929 of record BCKZ01000003.1, read on the forward strand.
CCGCCATATAGCATCAGTCTAACGAGTTCACGTACCATCGGTTCAGTTAGCAACTCTCTAGTCAATTCGTTGGGACCAATGGCACTAATGTCAGTGTTAGAGTTACCAGAAATTGTGATAAAAGCTTTTAAAAAGTCGCCGGCGGCTGATTGAATAGAAGAAGTATATGTTGGCCCTATAAAAGAGACCAAAGAAGGAATTAAATGTTGATCTTGCAAAAGATCTATTACTCCTGTTGGATGGTCGACTTTGTCAGTACTAATGACTTTCAAAAGAAAGTCCATAAGTGGAGGGTTATCTATATGACCCATAAACCGTTCAACAAGATTTGATTGTTGTTTTATGAAAGATATCATTTCATCCGTTTTAACATTTAAAAGGTATTCATTAATTTTCATGAAATATGTGGCAGATTGAAGAGACAATGGTGCAGGGAAATCAAGGATTTCCCAAAGTTTCTGTAATAGATGAGTAGACTCCATAAAAGCATCAGCTAAAGACCAAACTTTAGTAGATAAAATTTCAGCTGATACTTGTGCTCTTCGCTGCCTCATCTGTTGTGGGGTTTCGGTTTCACTTTCACTTTCAGCACCATTTTCATCATCGTCATCATCATCATCATCTTCTTCATCATCATCGTCATCATCGTCGTCATCTTCATCGTCATCTTCATCGTCGTCGTCGTCATCATCGTCATCATCATCGTCATTTTCATCAGCTTCTTCATTTTCATTATCTACATCTTCATGTTCTTCAGACTTTTTCCGGTTCAAAGGATGGGTGTCATTATCAGTATCACTTTTAACTTTCTTTATGTCCTTTGAGATTTTCACCCCGGTTTCTAATTCTTCATGCTTCACCGTTGATTGACTCTCTGGGGTTAGATCTGCTAGTTCTATTTTTTCAAATTCACTGCCTACTTCGCCTTCTTTGATCTGCCCCTTTGAATTTTTGTCCTTCACAACGGAATTCTGAACATCTTCATCTTCTATAACAAGTTCCTGTTGTAAGTCTTGTGATTGGTCACTCGTACTGTCTTGTGCATATTGTGGATCCTTTTCATCATTTTGAGTCTCTAAAGGTTCAGGAATATTTATAGTAATTATCAGGTCCACCAGTTTTTGTAATATTTTGGGGTCACGTAGATACTCTAGTAAAGCAGTGTTGGTGGGGAGTTCTCGTAGAAGATCTGGTTCGTCGAGCAACTCTTCTAAGGTATGATCTGGTTTTTCCAAAATCTTGCTCACCGCACTAGTAGTAGTGAAACGATTGCCAAAACGCCAAAAAGACATGACGGAAGAAAAAGTATGAAAAACAGAGGAATATCTTTGGAAATGATTTCTGTTCAAACAGACGTATTTTTTGAAGTTTAGCAGAAGATTCGAACAAATGGAAGAGCTTTCTTTTCACGACAGGACTGTGGGTGAATGGATGTTATGCTCAGATACATAGGCTTATGTAGAATAATAAATTTAATTAGAACAAAAACTTTTGAATATTTATAATTAAGATAATATGTGCTAAACAAAACAGTATAGTAATTCCCTGTAACTATGTGTAACAATGTTAATTATCAGTTGAATCATCGCTTCCAATTGATTTAAATTCTTTGAGAAACTTGAAAGTATCATGTTCAAGCAAAGTGACAATGCTTTGAGGGGAATATTTAGCTTGCACTTTACTCATAACTTTGGTCTGTCCTTCTTCTGCTACCAACTCTTTAAAAGCAATCAGCAGTTTAGGAGAAAATTCTGTATACCACCGATGATTCCACGCAATCAATTGTACAATACTTTCCAATAATTTATCACCCACACTCTCCTGTAAAGCAAGAGAAACTGAGGGTCTTTTCCGATATTGTGTCTGGAGTTTTCTGTGATATTCAAGTAATTTCCATGTAACACGGTACGAAAATCTCCCTTTGAGACTATTATGGAAAGCCTCTACTGCATCTTCAAAATGATTCAAACGATAAGCAACCATACCTAAAATCTCCCACTCGATCGAAGACTTTTGATAAGCCAATTTCTGAGATTTATGATACGACATTTCAGCTTGCCAAACAGTAAACACTCTAAGATCTTCATACAACACCATAAAGAGGTTATCCAGCCATCTTTCACATAAACGCTTATTTTTGAAAGGTGCAGAAACTGATTCCTTAGATTTCAATCGTTTGCCTTCATCGCTAGATTCAATATTTAGAGTACTCTTACCATTGACATTTCCATTTCCATTAGATAAGGTGGTTGAAGACTCTCCATTAGTTTCTTCTGAAATGCTTGCCTCATGACCAGGAACATTGGGCGCTTGACCTGATGACAAACTTCTAGTTGAGGCATTAATTTGTGTTTTTTCTTTTCTATATTCTTCCTCCATAACAAAAACATTACTCCTCAATTTCAGCAACGCATCCCATCCAGTTCGGTGGACAATCTCCGTTAACAATTCATAAGCCTTGCCAAAAGTAGAACGCAAATTTGGTGCTGGTAACTTAAGTAGGGCGACATCTGTAATTTCCTCGTTAGGGGTATTAAGCTCCCATACATCATCGAGTACTCCGGTGGTCGGAAGAGGTAAGTGTAGTTTAACAGGCTGCGGCATTCTTCCAAAATCATTTCCTTGATTAGCATACATAGGACATGAATTTAACGTCAATAATGCTTGTTCAAATTCTCCTCTTGCAACGTAAACTTTGACGAGTTTATTCCAGGCTTGGAATTCTGACGGTGATGAGTTAACAGCTTTTGTGGCACTAGATAATGCTAAATCATTTCTTTCCTTATCCAAACAAAATTGAGCTTGGAGCTGTAGTAAATCTGTATCTAATGGATTTTCTTTAATTCCTTCATACATAACCTGAACTGCTTTCACTTCTTCATTTTTCATTAATAAAAGTTTAGCAATTAGTACCACAACAGATGGTTCTCGCTTTTGAAGATTTCGTAATATTTCAATTGCTTCATCATATAAACTTGTTATTTCCACATACGTTAAAAATGCATCCACAAGGTAATTATTCACAACAGTTGGGACTTGAATTTCAGGTTGAGACCCTAGTTGAACGCCTCTTAGAAATAGTGATTCGAAAGCTTTCAAAGCCCTTTTGGAACTGGAAATGTTAAGAAGTGGATTTAATCGTCTACATCCAGCAACATAATTCGTCTCATCATCGGCAAATATGATAGACCTTACCAAAGCACTAACAAATACTTCGTCCCACATTTCGTCTGTGGCCAGTTTCTTACTACCTTTTTGATCCACTACGTAAGCATCAACAGAGCCCGGGATTTCCACATGAACTCGAATATCATTCTTTGCAAAAGCATTATAGCAGCAGTAGACACCGGACTTCATTTTCCATTGGATATGCTTACCAAACCATATTTGGTTTTCTCCAAGTGAATATGTTAATATATTTAGATAAGCTGCTATCGAGGCTGAACTAGAAGTTTCCAAACCGGTAACATAGTGATAAGTCCCAACCTAAAATTGATTAATGGGGGTCAGAATTAATGAACAGAGTTTCAATTGGATAAATCAAACATTACACACCTCTTTGTTAGCCTGTTGTTTATAAACCTTGGTGACCTGGACCAAATCTTGAGGGCCAAGTTTCTGAAAGGTGGGCAAAGAAGCAGTTCTTGCACCAATGGACTCCCCAACCTCAGTTTCTTGTAGTCTGAAAATGAATTGTTAGCTAAAAATAGTAAAATATGGAGGTATACCGAGGGTAGTAGATATTATTGTCCATATGGTTTCAGCTATAAAATACTTCACCCCATTGAAAGTAAATAACACCTCGGATCATTAGTATAAGACTTACTCTGGGACGGCTATTTGATGAGTACTTCCCATTTCGGTGTTAAACTATCTTGTTTAACTTATTAACGTGTTTAATTTCAAAGGTGTTCTCTCAGAATTCCCAGGCTCCCTAATAAATCTGAGCCGGGTAACTCAACATTAAAATAGAGTATATTTGGGTCCATTTGGGTAAATGTGAGACTCGATAATTGAATGAAAAATCACCAATTCATCATCAAATTTAAAGCTATCAAAATCTTTCCCAGGATGAAAAGATTCACAACCGTCGGCATTCGATCTTTGAGATCTTTACAAGATCATACCGCATTGTCAACCTTACTATTATCAACAAGACAGTTTTCCAGCAGCAGATTCACAACTAAAGATAGCACTAAAGAAGATATTTCAATACAACCAAAAACTCAAACACCTCAAGCACCGGGTTTAAGCAAAGTGAGATCTAAAGTTCCATATAACAAAAAGTACGATCTGACTCAATTTAAGCAAGATGGTCCTCTATATGCCTCTCTTAGAATACACAACAGGCCATATCTTGTTACGGTGGGAGACAATTTGACATTAAACTTCAGATTAAAAGATGCGGAGGTTGGAAATATCTTACATTTTACAGATATTGCTTCGGTCGGCTCTCGAAACTATATTCTTACAGGAATTCCGGCCGTTGATACGCAAACTGTGTCAGTAAAGGCTCGTGTTATTGAGAAAACCAAAGAGCCCATGCGATTTAAGTACATCACAAAGCGAAGAAACAGAAAAGTGAAAAGAATTGCTACTAAGTTACCACATACTGTTTTGTGTATCACTGAAATCAAACTTCTTTAAACCGTTAAATATATATATATATATATATATATATATAATTTCATAAACAGTTTATGTACCTGAATGTCAAGAATCTTCAATGTATATAGTTTTCATGACTTTACTGTTATCAGAGTTAATCGAGGTCGGAATATATGTTGACTCGACTATTTAGTATTATCATTGCATAAATTAATTTCAATTATGATAGCATTATTTAATTGTAGGATATTTAATTGTAAGTGGTGGTCGTAACATCTCCATTATTTTCAAATTTACGAAATCAGTCAGCTGGATAATTCTAATTATAATTTAACAATGAATTGTACTCAATCACTTATAACACCAAATATTCAATAATAAGTAAGCTCAACTTGATCAAAATTGTGTTTTAATTGCTGGATTAGCTGCTTAATAAATTTCTATTTATTTCTATTATATCTATATTCTTTATCCAGTTGAGTAACCTCCGTCTTTTTGTGGGTCTTTCAAGCATTCAGAGTCCAACAACAAATTCATTAAAATTTACAAAATATTGATAATACAAATTCATGGTCTCCATGCCACGTCACTTTCAATCAAGGAATAGTGATGATGACGCGCGTCTTCCAAACTTCTTATTTGATGATAAGCTTATACCTATTATCACCAACTCCAGAGATGAAATATCAATGCTTAAAAATAGAGGTAGAAACGCCTCGCCATATCCGGCTATGGCTTACCCCAAAAGCCCAGAAACAATACACCGAGTGCTAAACAATTCTACGATAAATGAAGATGACGAAATTGATGAAGAAGAGATCCTAACCTCTCCTAAAGATGATCTAAGCCTTAATGAACGTATTGATGAATTTTCCAAAAGACATTTAATGACTAAAAGCTACACCGCCTTTGATAACATAAACAATCCTAAATATCTTCAAAACTCATACAACAACCCGATCACCAAATTCAGACCAAGACAATCCAGTAATGTTTTACTTCCAACCTCGGAATTCCATGTCAATAGGCCCAAAAGTGGTATAGCAATGCCAGTTAGCGCGTATCGCCATATTAGAAACCCAAGTTCGAGATCAACAAGCGGATCAGTGCTGTGCTCGTCGACTCCATTTTACCCTTCTTCACCATCTCCTCCATCTTCGAATTTGGTATCCACAAGTCACAAAAGGGCACCTACTTTAGCTATACCAACTTCTGTCGCAACTCCCCCAACTGTTTCTAAAAATAGCCCCAGATCTTCACCACAATCATATAGGCAAAAACAATTACCACCGGTTCCACAACCAGAAAATGTCGAATCAACACCAACTGTAACAAGCGAAGATCAAGTATCTGAATTATCTTTTGGATCTCCTTTAACTTCTGAAAAGTTTTCTACTTCACGGCCCTCATCTCCATTACAGGTTATTGATGAGCATTTGCCTATGACGCCATCTGGTGTGGAACTTACTAGATCCAATAGAATCAACAGTGTAGCCATCACTACTACTCCACCTGGTCTCAATAAACTATACGAAGAAGAGGAGAGTGATGGTTTCAGTTTTAAAGAGGGTCCTTCTTCTCAGCCATCAGAGAATAATCGCAAAAGTGTTGCCATTTCGCCACGATCTAACATTTCTTCCTCTCCATTTTCTGAGCTAATTAGTTTTGCTGATTTCGACCCTTCTATTGGTAGTGACTATTGGCTTGAGGAGGCCCTATCTCATACAGTAGAGCCCCCTAAAACTTTCAACAGACATCAGGAGAGACGGTGTTCTTCGAGTGGGAATGAAATATTCTCACCTGTTGTTGTTTCTTTCAATGCAAATATTCCACAAGAGTGGAGCGAAGAACGAGTTACTGCCTGGTTACGGCAAAACAAATTCGGTGAAGATTGGATTGAAACTTTTAAAAAGAATAATGTAAGCGGTTCTAAATTTCTTTCTCTTGTAAACTATGAAAGATTAAAGATTTTGGGCCCTTTGTCCACTGGAATTAACAATTCTACAAGTCCTTCGAAATTTATCTACTTATTACGGCGAACAATCAATAAATCATCGTCATCATCAGGAAATACCATTTCTGGGTCTGTTTCTTCTACTGGTCAATCCATTGTAAAACCTGCAACAAGTCCTTCCAGCTCTGAAGCATACCGTTCCAATATTAAAAACGTTGATTATAACACAACCCAAGACACCCCATCAAGCGCTGACCATGATAGACCCAAGTCAGATCCAAGTATACGAGATTCAACAGCTTCGAAACTCGTGCCAACAACATCTGTCCCCGATACTACTCAACCACTAACATTACTTTTTGGTTATCCTAAACGCAAATTTGTCCGCAAAAGGTCCATAGACGAAACTGTATCATCACCTAATACATATGCAGTAGAGGCTAACTCGCCCAAAGCTTCTTCTAAAAATTATAACACGTTGCCATGGCCAGCGCAGGTAAGTACACATGTAATATGTAAGGCATGGGTAGTACTAACGCAAATTGCTCTTTTTTTATTCATTTATAATTAATTTTTTATTCAATACATATTTAGACACATTCACCTACATCACCCTCTCAATCTAATCATAATCAGGTTAAAAGCAAACATTCGGGTTCAATCGATTCTTCTGCTGATACGTTAACAGGAGCCATCGCGCAACAGCTAGGCACCGAAAATTACGATATACAGGGTACATCTCCGACATTTTTACCTCAGCACCAACCTCCTCAAGATCATAGTAGCAGTAATTCGACTCCTCTTCCTGATCAAAGACATTTAATGAATAGGTTGAATACGTCTCTGGGGTCGGTTCAAACCTCCGACTCTTTTACAGATTATCAGGATTACCCAAGAAAGACTGGTGGGGGTATTTTGAAGAAGCTACGGAAACATAATTATAAGAAAGATGAACAGCGTCGAAGTCCTATTGTAAGTTATTCTATCTATTATGTTTTGTTATTTATATTTTCAACTCATTTTAATTTTCCCCTGACATAATTTAACATGTTGGAATCTATAGGAAATGCCTGTCAGTCCGAGTTTACGGAATAAATCCTCAGTTGAAAGTGTGAAAAGTTACCGCAGTTTTCATACATCATCAAACTCAGCCCAAACTTCATCAACCAACTCATCTAGTCTATTCCCGAACAGTTTTAATAATAATCAATCAATTTTAGAAATAGATGAAAGATTTAAACCACAAAAACTTACGAAACCAGATCCAAATCCAGTCTATGTATTAATAACGCGTGATAACAAGTCATTCATACCGATTAATATAAACAGTTGTACTACTATCGAGTCATTGAAAAAAACATTCTGCGAGGCATTGGTTGTTAGTGATTATATGGATGTGGCATATCACTTGACTGACTTTAACGCAAAAGAAGGAGAAGTGCTTGATGAAGAAACGTTTGAAAAGCTATTTAAAGCATCATTTATAGTCACACCAGGAATTGTGGCAAAGCTATATCTGAATGCTACTCCAATAGGAACTTATTCTTCTAATAATTCTCGGTCCACTGATAGTTCGAATAGTACACGTTATCCTCCAACTCCTCGATATATGTATAATAATAATCAGGAATCATCTCCAGAATATGTAAATAACTCGAGACCAAAGGAAGGAATATTGAAAACTAACACAAAATTATCCGAAGCACTTTCTGCATCATCGGCCCCTTCAAGCCCATTGGCTAGAACGGGTATTTTAACATCAAGAGTGGCTGAACGGGAGAAAGCAAAAGCAGGTGAAATTGCAAGAGCAAAAGCTGAAATGGCCGGTATAAATTCACCAAGATCCGTTAAATCTCAATTATTACCTGATTTAAAGTCATCAAAATCTACAGTGACTACTTCATTTGAAGTGACTAAACCTGCATCGTCACCATCAATGACAAAAGGTTCATACGAATCAATTCAAAATCTAACTATTTCTTTACCATCTTCTTCTCCAGTTTCTCCTGGTAGTTCTGGAACTGGAACACCTGCATCTGCATTTACGACTAATTCGGCTACGATTTCAACAGCAGCTGCTTTGAAGAATCCTCATTTAACTACCAAGCCTGCACATTATGATTCTTTTAGGATTATTCGACCCAAAAATAGAGGTGAGATTAATTTCAATGATAGAAGAACTTCTCCATACGATAATAGTTATAAACCAACTCCTGCATCTGGTGCATTAGTCCCCAAAAGATCCGCTCCACCACCTCCACAACATACCAGTAGTATCAGATCAACGAATTCGTTTCAACATGAGAAGAATCCAAGACCAATGTATGAAAATCAACCCATGATTATTCCAAGCGCCGCCAATACTACCTATCCTCAAAACTTAAGCATGATTGAAACAAATCCTCCAGAACCTCCGGAACCAATCACAATTTCAAAAAGTGATAATAATAGTATGAAGGAATGTATGAGTCCTAGTATTCTTGAACCAACGAGATTTCCAAATCTTACAGAAATGTCTAAGACTAGCAGCTTAAGAAGTCAACGTTCTGACATGTCAGAACAGATCAATAATTATAAACGTCATATTTCATTACGCAGAGCTGGTTCAAGACTTTCAGGAACGCATAGTATACGGTCGCAACGTTCTGAAGATAAATTTAAAGAAAATGAGATTTCATTTGAAGGAGTCTCCGTTGAAGAAGATGAATCCAATGAAGATGATGATGATAGTGATAGTGATAGTGATGATGGATTATGGGCAAAGAAACCACCAAAATCTGAAAATGAAAAAGTTGAAAATCATACTAATGCTAATATCAATACTAATAATATTACATCACACTTAGAGAAATTTAAAACTGAGAATGGACTTGGTAGATCTAATTCATGGGCAGTTAGACCACCTGCTGAAGTGTTATATGAAAATCTTGAAAGATTTTTCCCAAATACTGATCTTGATAAACCAATTCTTGATGTTTCTATAGGATCTCCACCAACTTCACCAATTGCGGAGGTTTCAAGGAGCCAAGCATCATCACCGGCTACGGTTGTTCCTAGTAATTCTTTGCCTGAAAAATTGGATACTGCTTCAAATGTGTTTTCACCTTCTATTACCAACGATGAGCGTAAAACTAAAAGTGGTGGTGTAGCAGGTACGGATTTAAGTAGGAAGCCGAGAGTGCGTAATGGGTCAGCTGGTGTAAGGAGAATGAAGACGATTAGAACTGTTGCAAGAGAAGCAAGTGAAGCCCATAAACGATACTCAAGACAATCAGCTCAGCATCATGATGATAATAAGTTAGTCAGACGTCTGAGTACTAAAATGTGGGGACAGAAAGTTATTGAAGTGACACCAAAGGAAATAATGAATGGATATGTGAAAAGTACATTAAAAAATCAAAAGGGAGAGTTTAAGCAATTTGCATGGGTTAAAGGTGAATTGATTGGTAAGGGAACTTTTGGTAGAGTTTATCTAGCTCTTAATGTTACCACTGGTGAAATGATTGCAGTTAAACAAGTTGATGTTCCAAAGCATGGCGCAACTACACAAGGATTACGAGAAGTTATTGATTCTCTTCATTCGGAAGTTTCTGCATTAAAAGATTTGGAACATTTAAATATTGTTCAATATTTAGGTTTTGAAGAAACCAAAGAACATTATAATTTATTCCTTGAATATGTGCCAGGTGGATCAGTTGGTTCATGTATAAGAATCCATGGTCGATTTGAAGAGCCATTAATACGGTTTATAACAATTCAAGTGTTACGAGGTCTAGCATATTTACATTCATGTGGTATATTACATCGAGATTTAAAAGCGGATAATTTATTACTTGATCTTGATGGAGTTTGTAAAATTTCAGATTTTAATATTTCAAAAAGAAGTTCAAATATTTATGCAAATGATGCTGAAATGTCAATGCAAGGAACAATTTTTTGGATGGCACCTGAAGTTATTGATAATGTAGTTCATAATGAAAGGCAAGGGTATAGTGCAAAAGTTGATATCTGGTCTCTGGGTTGTGTAGTTTTGGAAATGTTCGCTGGTCGAAGACCATGGTCTAATTTAGAAGCTATTGGAGCAATTTATAAAGTAAGTATTACAAAATTTTGGAGACTTGTTTAGATAAAAACTAATTTCTATTATAGATTGGCAAAACTAAGCTTGCACCTCCTATTCCAGAGGATATTAAACCATATGTTTCAGAAGAAGGGAAAGATTTTATAGATCAATGTTTTCAGGTGTAAGTATTATATTATATTAATCTGAATATAAAAAGATAATAATCATCTAATTTAAATATAATAGTGATCCCGAAAAAAGACCAACAGCAAAAGAACTTCTTAGACATCGATTTTGTAGGCAAACACCTGGCTTTAATTTTAATGTTACTAAATTGTCTCAAATGATTCGGGTTAATGGTCAACAAAAGAAGGAAGTTTTAAAGTCAATGGGTCAGGGTCAACAACAATAAATGAAAAAAATAAAAAGGTTCAGCTACATCTTATGAAACTTTTCTTCTTTCTTTCTTTTCTTTTATAAATTAGAGTATTATTTATATTGATCATAGTACCCACTGTATTATTTGTTTATTTGTTTTCATTTTCATTTTCATTTTCATTTTCATTTTCATTTTCATTTTCATTTTCATTTTCATTTTCATTTTCATTTTCATTTTCATTTTCATTTTC
>BCKZ01000003.1:1270232-1284797 GCA_001600815.1 Alloascoidea hylecoeti
TTTTCATTTTCATTTTCATTTTCATTTTCATTTTCATTTTCATTTTCATTTTCATTTTCATTTTCATTTTCATTTTCATTTTCATTTTCATTTTCATTATAGTGAATTATCTAACTTTCATTAATATTTGTTACTATGTATGCCTATATCATATTTTATAGTTTTTGACCTTATAAATACTCCCCCAAGCACAAGTGTTTAGATAAAACAGTGAAGTAACATCTGAGTTGCATTATTCAACCCTTTGGGCATCGTATAGCATTGAAATATATCATATGACCAGACTTTCCACATAAATCGCAACTTTTCATACTTTTTGGTTTAGAATTTTATCTGTTATTATTAAATAGAGTTTAGTGATAATATTTATGATCTTTGTTGCTGGTGTTGTCGTTGTAACTCGTGGTTGCAACAGAATCATGTTGTGGCATCTGAGTGTGCTAGGTCAATCCGAGCTCCGTGAACATATGCATATGCATTTATACCACACTGAACCTTTGAGAAATTAGATAGAGATTTAAGAGTTGATCACTCACAAAACACGGGGAAAGGGACTTCATATTATAAGAAGCAGATAATTCTTTTCCCTAAATCCATCAACTTGTAAGAATCATTTATTAGAACTGCCGAAATTATAAATGGGCCATCTAAGTAAGGTTCACCTTTGTGTTTCTTAATTCTTTTTCTCATAACTAGATGTTTCCAAGGAACTGTGGGGTTTTCATACGCCATTTTAAACGAAACGCTTTTAATTAAATGGTTTAACTTTTCAAATTGGGCATTACTTTGCGGATTATAAACGCTAATTTTGCGTCTCTTTATTTTATTCTTTTCTAAATAATTTTTAGAATTACCTGACACAAAAGCAGTACCATTGTCTGCAATAATAGAACTAATGGCTCCATGTTGGGCTTTAATAAATTCCATTAAGTTTAAAACACCATTCGTATCTAGTGATATCACAGGCACCACATAACAACCATTGCTAAGCAAATCAATTGCACAAAGTATATATCGAAAATTTGAGTTGGTAAATATCGATAGTAGTCCCGAATAGTCCAATGACCAAGTAGAATATTCTAAGGAGCGGTATGATTGGTTGTCTTTTTATCATAGATGGAGGTTTCACCATCACAGAACCAGCTCGACACTCAATAAGTACCCTATATAACTGAAGTTGAAATAAAGGTGTCCAGTACTTATCTTTCAATAATTTATTTAAAACACCAACAGAACAATGCCCAAATTCTATTTTTCAGCTAATTTAAAATATTTTTCATTTGATACAACCGAAACTAACTAGTCTTATTTCCACCTCATAAACTACCACAAAATCACTCATCGTCCCCGAATTTAAAAAAACAAGAATCTAAATGCTTCCCATGGTTATTTTCTCAGACATCAAAGGTGTAATATCACACAAAGGTGTTTCACGATCATTTGGATGTTCAGCTGCATTAATATCACCATCAACTATCTCCTTCAAGTCATCCTCATATAGGAAGCGTAATATTCTAGGGTGAATACAATTCTTTAAGTCACGAAATAGCGTATAAAGATTAATGGTCACTAAAAAAATAATCATATCAACTCCAAGGATAATTGACCAAAAGTGGTCGAGTGAAACGTTTATGTAATATACACATGTATGATGCGGCCGAATATTTAACTGAAGAAGTGGTCGAATAGTTTATTAAAGAAATGGTCGAACCTTTATGCATGATGTGGGCTAATATTTAATTTACAAAGTGGTCGAACAGTTTGCGCTTAAAGTAGTCTAATATTTATTGTGTCAAATGGTCGAATATCACTACTTCATGGTTTAATCATTAATTGAACTTATGACAGATGGTATTTCAAATGTGGGTGAATATTTAGGTCTATGAATGGTGAATATTTACGCAAAGTACTATACTAGATTTATCACTAATAGGTTTCCAGTATATAGCATATATACATGAAAGATTAGATCATTTAAAGATATAAGGTAGTGTGAAGTAATTTAGTTCTATTACCTTGATCCCATGACCATTTAGGAATGATTTCCCTGGCCATAGCTCGTCGGTTCTTTATTTCTTTAGCTTCTTCGGACATTTTATTTTTGTAAAAATTTCTTTCCAACAGCTCGGCCCCCATGTGATGGTTCTACAAAGGGTTGTAAAGCTTTACGTTAATTCCTTTGTATAATCCGGAACTTTCTTAGAAAGAGAAATCTGTTAAATTTGTTATTAATCCATAAAAGAGAAGTTTATTTACTCTATTTATTTGTTTTATTTGACTCGGATGTTTTTTTAGGTAACAATCGATCCCGAGTCGTATGATTAGACTTAGTTCTCCTTGTAGCCGTGTCACAAGGTAGTAGTATATATCCCTTTTTAATAAAACTTATAGGCTATCAGCTTTTAGCTGGTCAACTACAAATTGGTATTCAATATCGAAAGTTTATTTTAGAATTGTAGATTATTGTTTTTGTTTGATTATTATTACCAGTCTGTTATAATCAAAAGGAATTACAACGTTAACAGTATTATGTAGCACTATCCAAAGTAGTATCTATTTTATCACGTGCCTTTCTACTCGAAATATATATAGGGAAGGTAATTATGCGATTCGACATGTAATCTGCTATTAGAAACTTACTTATAAAATCTCATTCACTGTACTTAAATGTTTCGTAAAATCATTAGGCCCCCTTTTTATAAATGATAGTAACGTGTTATAGCCGATTTGTAGTTGAACTTTTTAATTAATATTATAAAAAAAAGAGTGAGTAATTGTAGGATGATACGGTCGTGTGCTTCGCTAGTACGCCAAAAAGGTCAGTCGTTAAGATTTGTCATCTCAACAGAAAATTTATTCAATTTTTCTACATACATGGTAATAGTATATAGTTTATCGGCATTAAACTTTTATGTTATAAAACCATTACAAGTAATTATGTATATGCATAGCAATTAAAGCGTATTCATTGTTTAGCGGCATGATGCATATGCATATGCATAAAACCAATTTCAACTTTCAATTTTGTCAATTATCAAACTTTCCAATTTTTTTAAGATTCCTAATTATTATTATTCATTAATTAATTACATTTATATACTCAACCCAGATGTTTTTAACTTTTGGATTGAATGAACTGGACATAGAAGCTCAAAATATATATTCCAACCTCCCGCAGCATGCAAGTGATTACTTCCAAATAAAAAATCTTTCAAGAAATAGCAACTCCCACGAAGCTCAAATAACCAATTTACTGTTATTGAAAATGATAGACGATAATTCCTGAGTCATATTTTCCTAAAAAAAATGTAGCTTTAGCTGGTGTAAAATATACACGACCATTCAATTTTGTTATGCCTGAAAAGTTATCAGAACCAATCGCAAAATGCGATCGGAAGAATCATTATCCAGTTCGTAGTCACATGGAGCTTCCACCTAGTTGTGGTGATGCCTCCTCTTATCGTTGGGATATGAAATTCGTTAATGGGTCTCGAAATTCTATCATTCGTGATCCACATGAATTGAAGTTGAGAAAAGACTCTGTTCAAAAGTCGAAGGCTAAGCCGTCAAAAGAAACTACTGCCCATACCACTTTTGCCTCATCGGATACTGAGAACTGTCACCATACAGATTGGAATTTTGATGATGAGCTTACTGCTATAAGAGAATTATTTCTCCCGTTGGTGTGTTTGTATTACTTATTATGTTAAAGCAACAATTGATAATAAGATTTTATCTGTATTAAATTCTAACCTACCTATATGGAAACTATGGACACAATGGAAACTACCTAATTCGTCAATAGAAGCTATGTACAAGTTCAACTTTTTTTGTACCTTCATATCCTCCTTCCCGTTGTGATGATAGGAGAGAAGCGATTTCCTCCACTGAATCAATCAATCTACTTCAATGATAAAAGTTATTATACCTCATTATGATCCTGTATTATACATAAATTTACCAGAATCAAGTGCTATTAGTTCATCAACAGCTTCATCTCTAAATGTGAACTCAAATCCTGTTGGAAATAAAAATATTGTATTTCCAATCAAGTTCATATATAGACCGGTACCTATATCAATTAATGGGGTATTTCAGGAAGTCTCAATTACAAGATAATTCTTTATAATACCTAATAATAGTTTTCATTGTATATGATTTAACAGAAAATGAAACATTTTATCAAATATAAATGAAGACCGTACCATTTAACTTATTTCTATCTTAAGGAAGAACTTCTAGGCCCATAATCAACTATAATAACCAAAATATGTTTGAACCTGGGAAACTACGTATTTAATACCACTGGTAATTATATCTGAGGTGTAATGTAAATACTCTTATAAAACATAACTTTTTGATAGTATTACTTCTACAGAGGTTAATTGATGTTATTTATATCTATAACTATATACGATAATGTCTATTTTATCTTTTCAACTAATAAATCAGATGAATATTTTGGATACCCAAGAATGGAAGATGGAATTCTAACGTCAATTTCTAATCTTGAAAGAAACGGGAACAATGACGTTAATTATAAAAATATAAATTTAAATTCTTCTCCTTTTGCAACAACTAGTACTGTTAGCACCGTTTCAGCATCACGAGATAATTCACCAAGAGTACACCAGAGTTGATAAACTTACCATCTGGTAGAATAGTTGACGATTCAGAAAGGATTCTTTTTGGGAAGTTTGTGATTGGAAAACATGCCCTCATACTTAACCTGTGAAAAGAACAAGCTTAGTATATCCTCAAATTCGGTGCTACTGAAATATCATCGACTGCGAATTCATTGCAGTTAGATGTGTCAGATGTTAATAATGATTATAATCTACACCCAAACCATTTTAATCAAGAATCAGGTTTCAGAATTTCAATTTTTTCATTAAATAAATAGCAAGACTCAAATTCGGCAATCTCAAATGAAAAAAAAAAAGAAACAAAAAATTCAAAAATTTTAAAAATTCCTTTAATAATATTAAAGAAGTTAAAATTGCAAGAGAAGATACTAAAATTAATAAATATTTTGAAATATTTACATACACATAGTTAATTGAGAATGATCAACATCAATTCAGCAAATACTAATTATCAATATGCGTACCTAATCATCGTATGTTACAGCTTGCAAGTTCACTTTAGCTAGTAGTTTTATCATTACCAAATGTGTCTAATAGCCCTATAGACTTCTATAATAGAAAAAACTAAACAAACACAGGAAATATGTGTACTCCTTAAATAATCAATTTCAATATACTAACTAGTACTGATCCAAGCTATTTTACTAATCACTTTCATCAATGACTTGATCATAAATAACTGAATCCTATTCTACTGCTTTCACTGCAACACCAAATGTTGCCTTCGTTCCATACACACTAAGTCCTTATAAAATCTCGCCAAGACCTGAAAGCTATATGGATGTTGATAGAAAACACTATTTATTTTCTGGTTATTATCGATATCGATCCTTCTTCTTTTCCCTTCTCTCGAACTAAATATTTTATAATTAATATTAATAACAATTATGAGAGTATCAATAATTTATAAAATATATTCAACATTTTTATTAATGAATCTAATAAATTCTTTTGAATTATCACCAAAAGTATTATTATTAAGATTTTCTGATGACGAGGTAACATTTTTATCAAGAGTTTTATTTTTCGGTATTTTAATCGGGTTTTCCTTTCATGATATTTGTGACGAATGTTCTGATAATGGAAGATGAATTTTTTTGAACGATTGAATCCCTGATTTTGGTCCTAAACCCAAACCAAAGGAATTAACAGATGAACAGTTGTGAATACAAAAAGAAATGCCGAGGGATTATCATTTGTGTTTTATTCCACAAATATTCCAGAATATTGGAAGAAGATTGTCCGGAATGGCACTGGGTGGCTCAGGGTCGGGATCGTTGTTTTTCCGTGGGTATTTATTAGGTAAAGTTGTTGGTGATAGATCTGCGAAGATTATTTCAGATATTTCATTACATTAAGTTTTTTGTTTGGGCGCATGTTGTAATTGTTAAAATGGTTTCTTGTCGTGGATGTCAATGAATATTCTGGTTTTTTCCAATAGCAAGTGTGTGTGTGAAGAAAAGAAAGTAGTCAAGAAGTTTATATCAAAAGGCCGATGTTTATTTAACACACGGCTGAACATGTGGAACCAACTATGTTCTTAATAGTATCACTTACATTTGTTCTTAATTAGGAAATTCGGGTTGTATGGGTTTAAATCTAACAAATTTATGGAAATTCAGATGAAAAAAAAGCTCTGTAATAATCGTGAAAAAAGAAGATAATAAGGGAATCTCGATCTTAATATCTAAGAATATAGTAAACAGTAAAATTTTAAAAAAATATTCAACGTGATTAAGATTTAATAAAACTTCCCAAAGTTACAATCGGTTAGCGCATAGTGTGACGGATATTATTTATCAGCATGGCGGAACATCTTTACATCATGTGGCCGATATTTATTGATCATCACGGCTAAATATCAACTTATCATGTGGTCGTTAATGTGTGGTTTGCATAAGTCGAATATTACTGACCGAACATTAGTGTATCGTCTCAAAAGATTTATCGTGATCATGACCATATACTGTAACTACGCGGAACCAAATGAACCAAATTTCCTCAAGTTCGTTAATATACGGGGATGTATTTCAGCAGAATTTACCCAGATTTATTCTCTGAAACTATGTCTTGCAATTGAATGCTTAAGATAAATAGACCATTGAAATATGGTGGTGGTAATGTGGCAAGTGTAACCATGAATAATCATCATATTACATAAATCAGGAGATGAGATCTAGGCCTTTCTTTTCATTCCATTCAAAGTAAAGGTCCTACGTGAATGTATTAATATTTAAGAGGTGGTCGTGCTTTTTTAAGTTTACTTATTCTTTCTTCCGGGTAAATTTTTATTTCCAATTAATACAGTTCACAAGGGAATTTTGGAGAAATCCAAGTCTTAACATAATAATTTTCATGGATTTCCAGAAACTTTCTAAGATACATGTAGTAACTTTTTACATATATTTAACCCCCTGTGAAAACATACAAAGAGTATAACGTCTGGAGTTTCTTTTTTAGTTGCTTGAGGTTAGGGTATAATTGTGCGCATCTTTTATTCATAAATCTATACCCATACTTATTCATTACACATTCCGCCTAAAGTTACTTTCACTTTTAATTGAGTTTGTTGTTAAATTAAACTTCCAATTCATCTGCTTCATCTGCTTCCTTTACATTTTTACTACCATTATGTATTACGTAGATATTGTACTAGTAATGCTTATAGACTTATAGCTTAAGTTGGATACGGCGAGCAGATAACTATTCTGCTAGGTTTTTTAAGGTAGGCCTGATTGTTATGCTTATGTTGACCTACCTGAATAGGAATCTCAAGAATCCATGAATATTAATATTAATATTGAAGTTTATGTCAAAATAAGATTTTATTCCCATTTCATAACTAATTACTTAGGTCTTACGATTTATGTAAAGAATTCCCCATTATTAATTCCAAGTTGCAGTACAATTGTAACATTTTTCTCCATTGTCTTATATTTGCAATGACAATTTTTTTTTCTAATATAAATATCTCACAATTTCCATTTCCAATTTTTTTTTTTTTTTTTTTTCATCATATACTCTAATAATCCCATTACAGTATAATGACTCTTTAATTGGAAAAATCTCCCTCCTTTTCTTACTTTAAACTTCATCGATTAATATTTTTCTTTGATTACTAAATTAGTCGAATCATCGTCAATATTACCAGCCACACAATATTTCAAAATTTCTAAACTCAGCTAAAACAAGTTTAAAAAGTAAATGGGATTCATTTTATGGTAATGTTTATATATATATATTTTTAATTTCATGATCATATAAAAATCCTATATAATTATTCAATATCTAATATCTTAATGTAGACAGAACTCGTGTCGAAGAACTTAAAAATGTCACAGCCACAGTTTATTCGAGGATTAAGCTTTTATGACTTTTTTTCCATTATAATTAATCTTGTTTACTACACTTTTTGATTTCTGTCATCAATGTTAAAAACCATTTCGATTACAATTGCAATTGCAATTACAAAAGATAACAAATCATAGAAAAAAATGAAATTAAATTGTAACTTGAATTTAGAGGATCATTTTTAATTCATGAGAAAAATGTAATCGGCATTAATATTTAAGTTTGAAATGGAAATGTAAATCTAGGATGTTTACATGGAATGGTATATAAGTTTAATAAGGGAAGATTAGTTAAATCTTATTGGAGATCTTGATGGTTTCTTGAAATGTTTCTTCGGTTTATAAATTATATAAGTCAGTGGAAAATATCTAAATCTATTGAAATATCTATATTATTTACAATTTCAACTTCAAATTTGAATTAATTGAATTTTGAAACTTTCTCCTTTCTTCTTTTCTACAGCTGATCCACAGGATGCTATTCTAATATTATTGTCTCAACTTAACAACTTCTTTAAAAATGGTTATGGAAAAAGATATTTGTTTATATGATGAATTATCTCCATTATACGTATACAAAACAGTTCATATTGTAACAGAACAATTGAAAAACCGAAGTATGTATCTTATCCATATAAAATTGAAAATCTTATAATTATCTAATTTACCCGAAAAATAATAGAATCTTTATTACCAAGTCATTATATACCTGACATGAAAGAATCTCATAAATCAGGTATAAAGAAATTTCTCAGAATAGCATTTCCAAAAAATGGTGAACCATTAAAAAAAGATGTTTTAATAAATGAAATTGAATTAATAAGTGATCGTGTTCTACTTGGTAGTTTAAAATGGATTTGGACAAGAATTATAAATGGTATAATACCATGGAAAATTTACGATAAATTTATTGAACATGAAAAATTAGATAATACAAATTCATTTTCTGAGATTTTACATATTTTAACAACAAGAGATTCAATTATGTTAATTTATGATTTTTTCAGTCTTTTATATTCAGCAATATCAAATAATAAATTAAAAATTAAAAATACAATTCATGGATTTGATTTAGTTTATTTATCAGGAATTTGGGCATTTCAAATGCCTTATAAACAACATCATGATCAAAATTATAAAAAATCATTATCATTTACAGAATCAATAAAATTATGGAATAAATCAGGTCTTGCAACATATCATTTATTTTTATCATATATTAAAGAAATTAATGATATTGGTTGTTTTATTCAAGATAGAAGAAGATCATTACAATTACCTTTTGAAAATGATTATAATTTAGATTTAAATTTACCTGATGTAATTGAATATCCACCAAAAACGATTAAAAATGTTAAATTTCATAGTGCTTTAATAACATTATTAGAAGTTGATTCATATTCAAAAAGTTTAAGTACAACATTAATGAGATTTTCTCATTTAAATAAAGAAAAGCATAGCAAATCTTTATATCATTTACAAAATCATGAAAGAGAAATTGCATTTGAACTTTTATCAGCCCCAGAAAATATGTATTCTAAACTAACTGAAGATTCCAGAGCATTAATAGAAAGATTGAGTAATGAAGAAAAACAAGATTTAAAAAGTTTAAATTTTAAAGAGTTAAATGTAAGTGATAATAATTCAAAATGGAGTGTTGATCATTTAAGAGGAGTTATTTCTCGAACAGACATTCATCGAACATTTAATAATAATAAAGACATGGATTCAATAACTTCAACCGATAGTATTGGTTGTAAATATCAAAATTATCAAGAGAATACATCAAATTATAATATTGTTTCAACGGGCGTATTACCATCCACTAAATATAGAGATTTGGGAGCCAAAAACAGATCAACCAAAGCCGATAAACCACGGATTGATAAAATAACGCCTCCAAATGATTTTTTAATTTCTAAATTAACAATTACACAATTTTTAATATATGCTTGGTTATGTATAACTTCTGAAAATCAAGAACTTGAATTAAATTATTCAATTGTACCAACAGTTATTGCAGAATTAGATAAATATGAAATCAATTCAACATTAGATAAATGGTTAATTATTGAAGAAGTTAAAATAAAAAATAATAATAACTCACAAAATTTAATGTATAAAGATGGTTTCAGAGATATAGTGACACAAACAGATGAAAAAAGTTCTAGCGTTTATGCATCACATGTAAGGCATAATAGGTCTCGAGCTCGAACTTATAATGGAATGTTATCAATTTCAAAAAAAAAATCTATTGATGATTTATATAAACCTATTAATTACGATAATTTAAAAAATGATGATGGGATTTCTTTAAATTTTGAAAATTTGATTTCAACTCCAATAAAAAATATTGATATTGAAATTGATACTGATAATCCAAGTGATAATTCATTATATAGTTTTGATTCTGATTCAGAAATTAATTTTAAATCTTCTAAATTTAAATCTAAATCTCAAACAGAACTAGATAATATTATTAATATGGGTACATTTTCATATAAAGTACCAATTAGTTCACAACATAAAAGACCATTATCAACAACATTAATTGATAATTACAATTATAATCCTAATCATGATCAAGAAAATGAATTAGATGATCAATATCCATCATCATCATTATCTGAATTACATTTATTTAAACCAAATCCAATTTGGTCTTCATATCAAAGACGTCAAGTGAATTTCTTACCTCACGATCGAATGAAAGAAGATCAAGATCAAGATCGGAGTCCTATAATAATCCCTTCATCAACAAATTTAAATCTAAAAATAAATGAAACCAGAGCAACAAGACAATCTTTTTTTAAAAAGCCAACGTTAACATTACCAATTACAGATTTAGATTCAGATTCATCTTCATCTTCAATAAATTCATCATCAATTGTTAAAAGTCAAACTTTATCGAATGTTCATAAATATATAATGACACCAGATGGAAATATATCAAGACAAATCATTAATAATAATAATAATAATGAACGACAAGAACAACATTTTAAGAATATATATGAACATGGAAATAAAAGAAAACATCATTCAAATTTATTTAAAAGATTATCACAAAAATCATTACTTCGAAAAGCATTTAAACCAAAAGATTCAAATTTAAATTCAAATTCAATTAATTATTCAACATTTTCAACTCCAACTTTTAAATCTCCAGATGTTAATACTTTAACTTCAACATCAACAAATCATCAAACAATAAATTATAATGATAATGAAGGAAAAGTATGGGTTTGTGAGAGTAAATTCCCAAGTGGTAAAGTTGTCTTAAGACAAATGTCTAGCCCTGAAGCAAATGAAATATCATCAAGACATAATAAATCAAAATCAAAATCAAAACATCTTGATACATTCCATAGTAAGAATGTTTCTGAATATATTCCATCGAATAAACAAAGTACTTCAGGTAATCGAGTTAGATGTAATAGTTTACCTGAATCTAAATTCTTATCTCAGTCTCAGTCTCAACCAAAGACAGATTCAGAAACAAGGAGAGAAAGAGAAACAGAAACAGAACATTCTATTTGCAATTGCAATTCAAATTCAAATTTAAATTTAAATTTAAATTTAAATTTAAATTCAAATTCTCATTCCCATTCTTATTCTCATTCTCATTCCAATTACAATTCTAATTTATCACCTACTTCAAGAGATAAAGTAATTCATGTTTCAAATAAAGTAGATCGTGGAATAAACACCGAACATAATCCAACCCAACATAATGAAATTAATCATCGTCGAAGACGTTCATCATTATTTTCATTTATGAGGAGTGATTCAAATCCAACAACTCCACCAACTCCATCATTCCCACGAACAACACAAACAACACAAATAATACAAAATGATAATATTAATAATAATAATAATAATAATAATAATAATAATATGATTCAGTCACATTCACGAAGTAAATCTAAATCTAAATCAAATAGATTTAGTTTCAAACATCGTAAAAATAAAAGTCATTTTAATAATAATAATGATAATGATATTCTTGAAAACATACCTGCAGTATCTCCATATCCTTCAACATTTAATGAAACACCAAGTACTATAATATCAATGACTGAATCAAATACAACTTGTGGAACAACTAGTGATAATATAAATGGAGTAATACAAAGACATAATTATTCAAGAATAATATTTACACCAGAAAGAAGGTTTTTATTTAAAAAATGGGGTAATGAAAATCAAATACCTGAAGCAATTGTACATTATGCTCCTGATCATCCATTATCTAGGCAACAACAAAAATAAACAATTGCAAAATATCAATTAATATTCATTTTTTTATAATACTTTATTTAAATTATTTAATATATCAATTAAGTTCTTTTGGATTTTAAATTTATTCTTGTTTTTCGTTTTATTTTTGTATATTATGATTTTTCTAACGGCTTTTATAAAAAAAAAAAAAAAAAAAAAAAAGATAACTAAAATGGCACAATTCAATTTTAATGATAGTTTTATTTATATTTATATTTTATTTTATTTTTATATAAACTGTATATGGGTTATAAAATATTCACTTCTTTAAAAATTTAAAAGGATCCGGAAACAAAAAAGAACAAACACAAACACAAACAAAAAAAAAAAAAAAAAAAAAAAATTATTTATAGAGATATGTGTGTATTATACTATTATATAAGTAATCAAGAGACTAAAAACTATATACCGATATTGTTGTCAATTGAATTGTTAATATTAAAGAAAAGAGTGAATAAAGTCATAATTTATCATATTTAAATCATAATTATTTCCAAAACCAACCATTAGAACCTTTATCATTACCATCATTATTACCCTTATTATTAATATTTTCATTATCAAAATTATAATTATAATCTAAAAGATTATTTGAATTTGAATTTGAATTAGAATTATTTGTTGTTGGTGGTTTAGTTTTAATATTTTCAAATGTTTTTGAAGTACCATCAGGATAATATTCTTTTTTAATTTCTTTAATTTTTTCAGTTCCATCATTTAAAAATTCAGAAGTAATTATAGTTGATGAACCCCAAGATTTAAAAGTAGTATGTTCATGTTCATGTTCATTTATTTGTTTAGATATTTCTGATTGTGATTGTGTTAATGATTTTGATTGTAATTGTTGTGATTTTGATAATTTCTTCATTGTATATTTCC
This sequence comes from Alloascoidea hylecoeti, assembly GCA_001600815.1. Lineage (NCBI taxonomy): Eukaryota > Fungi > Ascomycota > Alloascoideomycetes > Alloascoideales > Alloascoideaceae > Alloascoidea > Alloascoidea hylecoeti. The sequence goes on from BCKZ01000003.1 coordinate 1,283,392, forward strand.
AATCTAATAATTCTTCGTAATTTGGAAATAAAAATTTTCCATATTGATCCTTTTCATTAATATTTAAATTTGAATTTGAATTTGAATTTGAATTTGGAAATAAACATCTCCAAACACCAGATCTATCCCATAAACCAGTACCATTTAATTCTTTACAATTATTATACCATTTTTCAGAAGGAACAGGATAAGCCCATAAGATACCATTTTTATTACCTTCTCTAACAATATTTCTGAATCTTTTTTTAAAAAATGGAAATCTTCTTTTATCATGATCATGATCATGATCATGATCATCATTAAAAGTGAAAGGTGATTTTGAATGATTAAAACATGGAGTGAAATTTGAATCAGCTTCACTAGTGTCCTCAATAGTATTAAATTTTTCTTCAAACTTGTCCAGTTCCTTATTAATTTTATCTAAACCAGTACGGCTCCAATCAACAACTTTCCCAACAGTATCAGAAGAACCATTTATAGTAGTATTGATAGAGCCAAAGATTGAATCAATAGCATTATGGACCGCTTGCTGAGAGCGTTGCATGGATGATTCGATCTCGCGCATTTGACGATCGATATCCTGATCATCTGGGGAGTCTAAGGAAGTCTCCTTCTTGGAGTTATCGTCAGGCCAAGTCATTTTGAATACGCAGCAGAAGAGATGGGGATGGAGGTTTGCCACCAGAACGCAGACGGTGCGCGTCACGTGCAGGTATACAGGGTAAAAGAAGTCACAGTGATATTATAATATAGGACTATACTATTCGTCGTCGTCGTGGAAGAAGCGGGTGAAGACGATGATGGACGCGTAGACCGTGAAGCCGCCGGCCGTGGCCAGGAACATGGCGGGCACGGAGATGAGGGCGCCGTGGGCCAGGACCAGGGGAAGGGCTGTTACGCGTCGTTAGCTAGGCGCACACGGGCAGCGGAGAGCGGAGCACACTTACCTATGCCACTCACGACCAGAAACGCGGACAGATGCCGCCCCAAATCCTGCGCCGTGCTGTTTTGCGGGTCCCCCAGGAAGTCGTCCTGCTGGCTGTACTGGCCTGCGATGGCGTTGGGGAGGGGGGCCACCAGAAACACCCCCACGACCGTCAGGGGCAGCCAGTTGCCGAACAGCGCGCACGACAGGATGATCAGCAGAAAGCCCGCAGCCAAAACACACGACAGCACGATTATCTTGGACAAACCACCAACCGCCATTGTTGTTTGTTGTTTGTTGGTTTGTTTGTTGGTTGGTTGGTTGGCGTGGGCGAGCTGCCTGTCTGGTGGTCACGTGGCCATGCCTTGGTCATGTGATCATGTTTAGTCACGTGGCCATGTTTTAGTCACGTGGCCATGTTTAGTCACGTGCTTGAAATATGGCCACGTGACCCCCCCCCCCCCCCCCCCCCCCCCCCCCC
>BCKZ01000003.1:1284837-1296144 GCA_001600815.1 Alloascoidea hylecoeti
CCCCCCCACCTCGTTTCCGCATAATAATCAGCACCGTATTGGCAGCTGAGGAGCATGTTTTCCTTCCTATCTTGCCCGCTTGCCTGTATCGCTCATGCCTTGCTCGCTCATGTCTGGCTCGTTCACGCCTTGCCGCGCCCGGTGGTCATATGGCACGGAATGGGCGACTTCTACTCCTCGGAAGGTATAGCCCGTCATACAAAAATCATACAAGATATCTTCCCAGGAATCTTTGTTCACTCCATTTATATAAATGAAGATGAATCAAACGACCAAAGAAGTTCAATATTTGGAAATATAAATGATCAAATCGAAATAGTTAATCGGCAACTTTTGAATATACCTGAATTGAAGAATGGTTTTGATGCAATTGGCTTTTCACAAGGTGGTTTATTTTTAAGAGCTTATATTGAAAGATTTAATAGTCCTTCAATTAAAAATTTAATCACTTTTGGTTCTCCTCATAATGGAATTTCTGATCTTCCTGGTTGTGCTCCAAATGATTGGTTATGTAAAAAAAGAAATGCTATTTTGAAAAATCAAGTTTGGTCGAATTATGCCCAAAATCATGTATTATCTGCTCAATATTTTAGGGTATGTATACGTATACAAACATCATGTTTATGAATTTTTGCTAACTTTTTTTTTTTTTTTTTTTTTCGTTTTAGGACCCCGAGGATTATGATAGTTACCTTGAATATTCCACATTCCTAGTACATATAAACAACGAAAAATCAGAATCATATAATGAAACATATAAACAAAACCTATCATCAATTGAAAAATTAATATTAATTATGTTTTTAAATGATGAAACAGTTATACCAAAACAAAGTTCTTTTTTTGAAGAATATAATAAAACAACTGGAATAACAATACCATTAAATAAAACAAATATCTATATAAATGATTTAATTGGTTTAAAATCATTATATGATAATAATAAAATTATTAATTTAATTACAAATGGTGAACATATGGAAATTTCTGATGATTTTTTTATTAAAGTTGTTAATGAATATTTAGGTACTGAATTAGAATTGGAATCATCATCATTGTTGATTGATCAATATAATCTTTAATTATTATTGAAAATTTTCATTTTTATATATATCTGACTTTTATTTTTAACTCGATTAGGATATATCTTGATATTAAATAATAAAATTATTGTTAGTATTTATTTGAAATACCAAACATTTTTCAAATTACATCTTTACTTTTAAGTTATAGTGAATTCGAAGACATTTAAAATATTTCTAGAGTTAAGTCTTTAAATATGAAATTCTACGATCTAAAGATATAAATGTTCATAATTTGAGAAATGTTAAAAGATCCTTTAAATATTATTATTCTAAGTGGAATTAGATTTCTAGGAGGAGAAAAGCATTAATTATACACAATTATCAGTAGAGTAGATAACAAAGATAGATATCGATGTGTGCTGGAAGCTTGGACCTAATGAAGTCAATACGCCAAACGCTCACAAAACAAAATATCAAACATATATATTATAAGAGGTTTGATAATAGTTGAAACTATTGAATAAAAATACTCATTAAATATAATTGAGTTAAATTATATTAATATTAATATTAATATTAGTAGGATAAAATGCTTTTTAAGTTTTTTATAAGTTATAATTCACTAACAATAAAAGGTTGAAATTATTAATTAAAATTTCTTTAATTAACAACAATTAATGAAATTTTTTATTTTATTTTAAATTCTTTATAATTTTTATTTTTAAATATATAGATTTATAATTTGAATTTATTTTAAATTCTTTAATATAATTTTTAGATTATTTAAAATAATACATTCTTGATTAAACAGAAATGATTCTATTATCAATTATAAATAATAATGAAGGCACTTTACCTATACCGTGTAAAAAGCATTTGATAATTTTTTGTTCTTCTTTCATTTGTTTGTAAATACAGAACTGTTACTACTTTTTTACTGTAATTTAATTTGCTATACGATTTAATCGATTTAATCGACATTATTAAAAATTTGATATATTTTTGCATTCAAACGGAATGGTAATTGATATTCTAAAAAAAGGCGTTCTTTCTGTTGGTAATATCAAGCAATATATTAGTTTAAAATCTGTTAACCTCCAAATTATATAAGAACGAACCATCAATAACAGATGAGCCAGAAACCAAAATAAATTTTGATATTAAGATCATTTGTTAATTCCAATATTTCCAGTTTAGATAAATTATTTAAATCTTAACATTTTGGTTTAGCTAAAAACTCTTAAGAATTGAAAATTTTCTTTATCTTAAATTCTTATTGTCCAATTTGTTGATCAACGCCGTTGAAGTTTAATGTAAAAAAATTTATCATTTTTAAAAAACTTTAATCTTGGAACTTTGATCTCCGTAATATCACTATTATCAACCATTTGTTTCCATGAATGAGTAGAGGTCATTGGTGACAAATCTGAAAAGAATATTTCAGATATTTCATTTAGGGAGATTGGAAACAAATATCAATATTTGAAGTCTCAACTTGTATTTATGTCTATTATCCTTTTCCCGCTTTGAATTTATATAAGGCTTACATGCATGGTGATTGACTAAAAACGAAATTAAGTTGGCAAAGAAATTCCCTTACATACGCTCTATTTAAAAAGGCTTATATCTAGTTGATGAGTAGTTTTATTTAAGTTTGTTATATGCATATTTGTAGATATATATATATACCTGTATAGTTATAGCTGATGAACTACAGAAATGGTAGTATTGATATTTGCTATTTGTTCTTATACTAATCTATTAAATTTTTCCCGTAGATAAAAAAAAAAAAGCGGTGAGTGACACTCTTTATAACAGTCAGCGCTTAAGAATATGCATATCTATCCACATTAGGAAATACATTTTATGGAATATAACATTAAAACTTTGTTGAACTTTAGTACCATTTGAAATACAAGCAGTAAATTCATCTAGTAGATAATACCATTGATGTTGATATTAAAGTAATATATTAATAATGATTAGTAAGTAGAAGATTTCTGCCATTTATGGCAATAATTTTATAAATTGGTAATTAATGTTTATTATCTGACATCTTTGAAACGTAGTTATTATCTGTTTATTATTATATATATATATATATATCTGTTCTATCAAAACAAATGGAAATAGCTAACTATATAATAATTACTAAATGTCGATCCTTACTTAATATATAATCCAACAAAACTTGATACCCAACAATTAATATTTACTGAATTAATCTTAATCTTTTTTTCTCGCTCAAATAAATTAACTATAAATCTTCTAAATTTAATATTTATCAATTCTAGTATCATCTCTTGCAATTTTTTATTTTTTTAATATTATTAAAGGAATTTTTAAAAATTTGAAGTAAATGGAATGGTTCTTTTTTTGTATCTATTTTGTTTGAGATATTGCTGAATTTGAATTTTGTTCTTGATTAAGGCTATTGAGGATTTAAATGTCTGGGAACCAATGAAAATTCAAAAGATACCTACAAATACAAACATATTACCTACACAATGGGTATCGATGATTGGTATTAGCTACTTCCTTATCACTTCTTACCACGCATCTTGCCTTTTCCACCATTGTGTAGGTAATATGTTTGTATTTGTAGGTATCTTTTGAATTTCCATTGGTTCTCAAACATTTAAATCCTCAATAGCCTGCAATTCATCCAACATAGCAAACTTATACTTATCAAATGTTCAGAGCAGAAATCACCAACCCAATGCTTTCACTTGCTGCTTTTTGCATGCTTCTGGTAATTCTCCTATTATTAGTGATTGGAATTCTGACCTCATTGTTATCCATTAAGTAATAGTGATTTTCCTATATGTGCATATTTAGAATGAACATAATTGATTTTCTTCTCAATATTTAAATTCTTTATGATTCTAGAATCATGAAGACACTGATTACCATCACGTCGATAAATACGAGCAACAGCCTTCAATTCATCCTCATAAACATGCCAATCTTATTTCTTGTTTTCCCTAATATAGAAAACTAAATTATGAAGTTCTCTAGCAGAAATGACGTTCGGGATATTCTTAACCAAAACACATCTTATAAAAACGTATTGTTCTCCTAATAACAATTTCATCTTACCCTGACCATGAATCTTCAATACTTCACCAAAAATAGATGTGATTATTGGTAAATCTGCTAAATCTTCAGTAAAATTATGAATATATATACTATTATTTATTATTCCAAAACCGGCTCCTGAATAAAATCATATCATCCTTTGAATTATTTCCAGTTGTAGCCACCTAAAATTACTTTCAGTATCTTTATAATCTATTTCACTCTTGGTGTTTTCTTTAGATTTCAATTCCAATAAATATGATCTGAAGAATCACATTTATAGCATCTACGTGGTTCTTTTCTTTGGTTATAAATTCCTCTATTATTATTATTTTTATAACCACCACAATTATTAATTATTTCTTCCACGATTTGAATTTGTATTATGTTGTTTATTAACCTTTCCAATAACAACTGTATCTTTATCTTTGATTGACTCTTCAATATCTAACATCCTATTTAGGATATCCGAATAATCCTTACCATTATTACTGTTAATCAAATCATCGGTGATTCTTTCATAAGGACCTGATAATGTACTCAATAATAGTGAATCAGTAATTTCATCGTTCATTTCTAATCCACCACTCTCAAGATCTCGCAAATATTGTTGAAATTTAATCACCATCAAATCTTAAACTGATGATCTCTCTTAACAAAATAGGTACTGACTTTTGGTAGTGAAATACCTTCTTCAAGTTCACATAACTTGTTAAAGCACCTTTTCTAACATCAATGTAGACCTGTAGATCGACCGCTGTTGATCCCAGCAAAATAGTCATCACATTGTCGTAGTTATTATCTGTTTATTATATATATCTGTTCTATCAAAACAAGTGGAAATGGCTAAACTATATAGTAATTACTAAATATCGATCCTTACTTCATAAACTAACCACAACAAACCTTAATATTCAACACAACAAATCTTAATCTCCAACATATGAAAATTCCCAAAAATTAGTTATAGATGGATATCTCTGAAGAGAACAAATCAATTATTTTTACGGTAATATATGAAAAGCTTGTTTATCGTACTTTTTAACAATGATCACAAACATAATTTCGATACAAAGTATTTTTGCGAGAGAAAATTAAGAGACGTTGCCCATAAATATAGTATCTGTTATATTATGATAGACAATTCAGCCGGGTTTATGATAGTATTATTGACATCATCTTAATATGGGCTTTGAGAGAAAAATAAAAGTTGGAGAGTTGCATAGAGATGGCCATTATTGACTGTAATGATGTCAATAATGAATTCGCAGTTGATGATATTTTAGTAGTCAATTTTGAGAATACACAATACAAGTGAAGTACTATCTTCATTAGGACATTTTTTCCAATAACAAACTTTTCTTAAAAAACAAATTCTCTGTGAATCATCAACTATCCTACTCGATGGTAATTCCGGTGTAAAAATTATTCTTAGTGACTTATTCCGTGGTACTGAAAAATCGCTAAAAATACTAGCTGTAGCAAAAAGAGAAGAATTTAAATTTAAATTTTTATAATTAACGTCATTGTTCACGTTTCTTTCAAAATCGGTAGTTGATGTTGGAATTATATCTTCCATTCTTGCGTATCCAAATTATTCACTTGATTTATTGATTATTGTATCCCTAAATATACCCACAAAAATGATTAGTTATAATCCTAGACATATTGTTTTTTAAAAAATCGTTTGAATTTTTCAATATTATGGCTTTGGGTTAGATATTGTGAATGATGATTATAATAGGTATCCAAATTTACTGTTGAATTGTTATCAGATTCATCATGGTTATTGTTATCAATTTTATCATTATTAATCTTCTTATTATTATCCTTTTTCATTCTTATAATTAATAATAGCACATCCACTTTTTAATTAAGATGAACATGATATTTACTAGATTTTCATAGAAACGAAAGATTTTATAAATCAATTGCAAGATTTACGAATTATTAAACGTAGTATAAAACATCTATTTGAAATAGCACACACCAAAATTTAATGTCATAATTAACTGTAAACTCATGTATTTCTCCTCCATCAGAAAATCTTAATATTAATGACAATATTATTCACAACCCATAACTTTAACAAGCACATTTATTTTTATAATAACATTGATATTGAAATCAATCTGGCTAAAATGAAAAATTAAAAACACTATGCTAAAAGAAAGGGGCAATTGTTCAGATATCATCATTTGGAAGAAGTTAAGCATAAAATAATATTTATTTCGGTTCGTGATTTCGAATATCTTGGGAAAATCACTTCTTTATATAGATAAACTCGTATCTTTAATTAATATTGCCATTAAAAACGCCGGTAACACAGTGATTTTGGTTTTTGGTTGTAGTATTTACAATTATCATTGGCCAATCATTACAAATTACATTTTTTACTTATAAGTTATAATGAAGATATTTAAAATATTTTTAGAGTTCAGTCTTTTAGTATGAAATTCCACAATCAAAATATAATATTCATAACAGTACTGGAGAATATAGATATTAATCTGCAAATCATGCATTTCTATCTTACCTGTCATCTTTATTTTCTACTTGAAAACTTTCTATTTCTACGTGACTTATCATGTGATTTTTCATCTATCTGTTTAATATTCTCTTATGAGAATCCTTCTCACCTTTCTTATGCTCTTATAGCACTTACTCCACTTTATTATTTTCGTATACTACTTACATAGCTAACTATATAAAGGACAAAATCTTCTTAAAGGATTTTGGCTCCTTAACCTTTTTTCTTTAATACAATTAATATTAACTACTTTTACAAACTTACAATTTACAATTTTTCTGATTTCCAATCTTTTCAAACTAACCGGTCATGGTACAGTTTGAATTTGAAGAAGATTTCGATGTGTCTCATGACATATTCAAATCCACCCAAACGGCGTTTAAAAACGTCCATTTCTCAAGTTTGAGAAAGGATATTTTTTTCCTGTGTTGAAATCCTGGCTAGCCATTAAAATGAAAACTATCGTTGATCCTACCAAGTTTGACATAGCAAAATTCTTAAAGGCTGATAAAGTGAATCGTTATCCGGCTAATTTCTGTTTATTATTAGAATACTTAATTCGTCTTCGTTTTTCGGAGGATCTCCTCAAACGTTATCGTTCTCAGTTAAATGGTGTTGAATTATACCTTAAATTAAATACAAGCTACTCATCTCTTAGTGTCATCACTAGGACTAATCTTTTACAAGAGTTTTTCTCCGATGCTGCTTCCTCTGGTACTATGTTGAATAATTTTGAAAACAAAACTATTGTCATGGAATTCTATTTTTCTGGTATTAAACCCTTTTTACCTTATATTGCACTGTTCATGTTATCAAATGAACAAAAAGATAAAGTTTTGTCTAAGTTAAATTTTGTTAATAATAATACTGATGTTGAAAAATTTCAAAATAGTGACTATATGGATATTTTAACTGAAATTACTGATTTGTCTGAACAAGGAATTGTTACTCTTAAACCTAAATTACCCACCACTGTTGTTGCTGATGAAGCTCACTACCACGAACAAAAAGACTGGTCAAGATATCGTTGTTACAAATGTAAAAAATTCGGACACATTTGGTCTCGTTGCCCATTACTAAAAGGAAAAAAGTTTAAAAAACATTGGGAGACTGTTCAATATATTGAATTACCTGCTGAAGCTGATATTTACTATTGCTCCAGAGATGTTGACGATAATGATGAACATGAGGTATCCTTGGCTGAAGAAGTGTTCTATGTATCCGATATTGAATTCATCATTGATTCAGGAGCTACCTGTCACGTTGTATCTAATCAATCTATTTTAAATAACATTCGTCCTTCCAATACTTCTATTAAAGGTGTTGATGGTCACTCGGTCTCTACTGTTGAAGGTGATTTACAACTTGGTAACTTGTGTTTGAATAATGTGAAGGTGATGCCTAATACTAATCGTAACATTATTTCTGGTGATATTCTGTCAAAACAAGGATTTAAAATTGAACTTGATAATGATAAGGTTTCCGTTTCTAAAGACAATAAAACTTACTTAACTTGTCCCAAAAAGGGAAGACTTTGGTCTGTTACTGCTAATGATGCTAAAGAAGAAATTGCTCTTAATACTGAATCTGATATTATTGATCAATTTCATTTTTGACAGTAAATACCCATCTAGAAGGGATAACTTGTTTTCCATGAGCATCACTTCGGTCAACGACTTCAACCACTTCGTTTGCGTAGAAAGCATTGAGTTCCATGTTCATTGCAGATAACCAATTGTCCTTCTCGGTAGAGTTCATAACATCCTTATAAGTAGTTGGAATCTGATATTTGCTTATTCTAAAAATATCATGTCCAAGTCTGATGTCTCTAATACTGCTATTATTTTGTTAAGACGTTTTCAAAATCTCCTCTCGACTCATAATCGTAAGATTGTGTATCTTCGAGCTGACAATGAATACGATACTTTGGCTATTAAGGATTTTTGTGATATCAATGGAATTATTTTGCAGCTTACAGCTCCCCACTCGTCCTATCAAAACGGGTTTGCTGAAAATCAAAACAAACTATTGGAAGATAAGGTTAAAAAACTGCTTGATCAATCTAATGTTCAAAAAGAATACTGGACTTTTGCTTTACAACATGCTACTTTCATTAATAACAGTGTTTGCCGACCTGGTGTTGAGAAAACTCCTTACGAACTTATCTCTGGTAAATCTATGTCTCGTAAATCATTTATTCCATTTGGTTGTAAAATTATTGTTTACAATTATGAAGTTAGGCAAAAGATATTTAAGCAGAATATTCATGGTGTGTTTCTTGGTTATCAAGGTACTACCAAGATTGTTAATGTTTTATGTTCTGATGGTAGAATTGTTAAAAGTTCTGCATTTAATGTTGACCCCAATATTTTTCCTTTGTTAGGTTCTTCTGGTTCTTCTGGTTATTCTGGTTCTTCTGGTTCTTCTGGTTCTCCTTCTATAATGAATTCTGTTCCCTTTACTCCACATCACACTTCTGAACTTACTCCTATCAATTTAGAATCCCCCGATGACATCAACGTTCCTCTCAATACCTCTGACTCTACTCCGGTTCCCGTTGATTCCGATTCTCCTGAATTTATTCCTGAATCTAGCTCTGATGTTGAAATGGATGCTAGTGATGAAAGTCTTCGTGATACTTTGAGTTCTCCTATTTTGAGTAATGACATTTCTAGTTCTCCCTTGGTTAAAGTTACTTATGATACAAATATTGGTACYGATAATGATACTTCTGAAGTCGAAACATTCAATAAATCTGCTTCRACTGATATTGTCAACAATGACATTGCTACATCTCCTTTACACCATTATACTGCAAATTCTCCTATTATTGAGTCTCCTTCTGAAGACTTCAGTTCTTCTTGTTCATCACCCTCTCAATTGYTATTAGAATCTTCTCAACCAATTGAAAATTCACTAGTTAGAAAACATACAGTTTTATCTGACGATGACCTCTCCAGTCCACTTGATCCTTTGACTATTGTTAGTAACACAAGGTTTTCTAAAGCAAGAACTGCTATTCTTCCTGATGGCGCCAAAATTATAAAACGTTATCAAAAACCTGTCTCTGAAGCTAAATCTCCTTTGTTGTTGTTGACGTCTGGTGATAATCAAGAAATGTTTTCTGATCACGAAGAAGTTCAATTGTTAGTCAATAAAAGCAAATATCAGATTCCAACTACTTATAAGGATGTTATGAACTCTACCGAGAAGGACAATTGGTTATCTGCAATGAACATGGAACTCAATGCTTTCTACGCAAACGAAGTGGTTGAAGTCGTTGACCGAAGTGATGCTCATGGAAAACAAGTTATCCCTTCTAGATGGGTATTTACTGTCAAAAATGAAATTGATCACGACCGCTTTAAAGGAAGAATCGTTGCAAAAGGTTATAAACAAGAACTCGGACAGGATTTTGTTGATATTTACGCACCCGTTTGTTCATATGAAACTTTAAGGTTTATTTATTGACAAACACAAATTATGGAAGGTGAAAAAGGCTGTTTATGGTCTGCGACAAAGTCCCAACCTCTGGTTTGAAACCCTTGCTTCTAACCTTAAGCAAATGGGATTTAAACAAAGTAATCTTGAACCCTGTTTGTTTAGCAAAGTTGATAGTCTCATTCCAGTTTATGTGGATGATTCATTTATTGCTGCTCCTAACAGTCAAATATTGAATGATATCAAATCAAGAATCAAACAGAAGTTTCCTATTAAAGACCTTGGTTTCCCTAGCACCTTTTTAGGTATGTCAATTACCAGAACCTCTTCCGGTGGAATCAAACTATCTCTTAAGGATTTTCTTACTAAACTTGAAAGTGATTACCAAATTATTAAAGGTAAACAGTTGCTTACTCCTTTAATTAAAGGTTTCAATCCATATGAGTCCTCAAAACCCTTGGAAACTAAAGACATCAAAAAATACCAATCAATTGTTGGAGTTATCAATTTCATTTCAAATACCGCTAGACCTGATGTTTCTTTTGCTGCTTCACTTTTATCACGGTTTCTTGTTAACCCAAATGTTATTCATCTTAAGACTGCTTATAGAGTACTCCAATTTCTTGTTCAAAGTAAGGAAAAGGGAATCTGTTATGAAAAGAACTCATCATTTTTACCCTATAAAGACTTTAGGTACTTAGACACAACCAAGAACGTTTCTATTGTTGACTATCCTAAACTTGGCAAGTATACTATCACTGCTGTTTCTGATTCTGATCATGCTGCTGACGTCAACGACCGGATTTCTCAAACCGGTTATGCTATATACATCAATAACAATCTAGTTACTTGGTGTTCGCGTAAACAAAAGAGTGTCTCCATCTCAAGTACCGAAGCCGAATATATGTCCTTAAGCGAATGTTCCAGAACTGGTCTATATTTTAGGAATTTAATGGAAGAACTCAACTTAGATGTGTCTTATATTGATTTAGTAAGTGATAACAGATCTGCATTAATTCTAGCCGCCCATAAGTATAATCATTCAAAAACTAAACATATAGCTATCCATTACCATTTCATTCGAAACTTAGTCAAAAATAAAGTAGCTAAGCTCAACTATATTAATACTTCTGAAAATGTTTCAGATATTTTAACCAAAACTCTTGATACAACTTCCTTTACCAAACTTTCTTCTAAGTTACTCAATTAAATATTCTTTTACTTTCGATTATA